>JADMNF010000035.1:0-230951 GCA_016097085.2 Sporothrix curviconia
CCCACTCTTTTCCTTTCTTTCATATCCTTGCCCACCAGCCAGCAGGGGTCGGTCCTGCCTCCCCTTTTTTCTCGCGGCTCTTTCCTTCTCCTACCGCCGTTTCTCAATACAACGAGTGGGGGAAGGAGCTCACCCCCGAATGTCAACATCTGCTCGAAAGTATCTTGCTATTGCGAGAGCTGACGACAGCCCTCATTTATTGGCGTTTTCCTTGTCCCTCCTCCATAGCCGCGTATTTTAAACATTCTCTGTGTGAAAGCACACCGGACGTTCTGTTCCGGCGTCCTCCGTCGTTTCGATCCTACCCACTATTACCGTGTTGCCCTCGTACGGGGTACTTTGCGGGATCGGGTCCCGTCTCTCCTATTCCCCTAGCTTCTCCTCTTCCCCCTGCCTGTTCTCTCCATTTGTCACACTTTCTCTCTCCACTCCGATTTGGCATCTCTACGCGCCGTCCTCTCGGCTCTCGTCCTCCCCAAACGCCCTTCTCTCTCCATTTCCTCCGATTTGCATCTCTAGCGCCGTCCTCTCTCTCTCTCCTCCCCAAACGCCTTCTTCTATACTCCTTGAAGGTCTGTTCCGTTGTCTTCCCGCCCCCCACGGCCCCGACGCTCCGTCTCCAAATTTGCCACCACTACCAACCCATACGCGATCCTGTCGCCTCCTCCGCTTATTATCAATGCTCTATATTTCCTGGCGCGTCTAGTATCGCGCCTTTGGTGAGCATTTTCCTGTCGACGAGGGCCGCGCATTCACCGGCGTCTCCCGACGGCATAACAGCAAACGGCCGCAAAACCCCGGACATCCGCAAACCTGCGTGCATCCCGTTGAACCCACACCACCGACCGCTCATGTCGAGAGGACGAGTCCGGCACGCAGAAGTGGCCCGCTCTCTGTGCCGGTCGCCGCCTGTTACCACAAATGGCAGAGAGAAGACCTGCGATTTAGCTGGGACGCCAAGTCGTAGTGAGACGACGCTTGTTTCGCAAAGTTTCGATGCATCTGCAAGTTCCTGTCCAGCTGGGCCCTGCGCGAGAACACGAGTGCTGTCAAAAAACCCGCTGGAGGGCCTGGTAACCTGCGCGCCCATCGCCAGTGGCTGCGCGAGGGTCAAAGGGGCGCGTAATCCTGACGCTAAGTCCCATGCTGGGTCAACAAGAGCGTGACAATGCGCGCAAAAGAAGTTTCGTTTATGGGCGTGGGAACCTCATGTGGAGAACCCACAGTTATTACCTTTGAACTCCTGCGACGAGGATTATCAAGGGCAGCGAGGAAGCCTGGACGGCGCATCTTCGAGGTAAGACAAGGACGATGTCATGCCCGGCAACGCGCCCATGCCCACGTTCTTATAGCAGGTCGCTGACTCTCTTCCCAAAAACCAGAAAGAGCCGGGCTGGCACGCGCGCCCTCCGCGAGCGAACCGTTTGAGAATGCCGAATATTCTCGAAATTGCTGTTCCCCGATGTCGTTGGATCTGGCGGCCAGCCAAAAGCGCGTCAACGAACCAAAACGGAAAGGGCCCGACAACATCCCAGGCGGCGAGGCCCCGCCGGGCACCAGCGATTCGATGCGCCTCGCCAACGGACCGGCCGTTGTTGGGCAGCAATGCAAGTGCCACGCCAATGACGCAACAATTCTGGCGTCGCCGCGAAATGAACTCTACCGCCCGCTCCCCGTCCGTACACACCACCCCAGCAGTCGGCGGCAACAAACTGGCTCCGTCGCAGCGCAAGGCAATACTGGTGTCCCAAAATGCGACCGGGCCCATTCAGGGCAAACGGGCCACCACAGGGGCCCTGTCCAGACCTCGTCGATACAGGGCCCCGACCTCTCCGCTCCCTCACAAGTTCGGCAAAGTCGGCGGCATTGCGCGGGGACAAAACCCAAGTGCATGTCGGCACCTCCACCCCCCCCGACGACGTTAATGGAGCCCAAAACAGCAGTAACCACGCCTTCTGTCGGGATCAGGGCCCAATCAGAAACGGTTTGCGCCCGCCCGCCGTACGGGACAAACACCGGGTAGTCCCGGTCTAAAGCGGGCGGCGCACAGGGAAGGGGCAACGTCAAATGCCACAGATGAACAACCGGAGCCGCGCCGAATCACAAGGCGAAGTGGCTGCAGCAGCTTGCGGGGCGGCAAACAACCCAACTGCTTCCCGCGTGGGACGCGCCTGTCATTCCCATCAGCGACGGGATTATTGCGTGGCCGGTGGGCAGACACGCCTGCGGGGGTGCAGGTGCGTGGCTGCGGCGCCGGTGCTTCCGCTGATGGACAACCAACCTAGCATATGCGTTGTTCCAAGTGACCGTCGGCTTGCCGACCCTTGGGGCGTCAACCACGCGGTGGGGCCCCGAAAGCAGGCTGATGGAGAAGATCTTCTTGCCCAAGAATGTTATTGCCGACGTAGGATTATGAGGACCTCCCAGTTCTTCGCATTCGGAGAAGAATCTTGGGGCACGAGCAAGGCACTAATGTTCTGCAAGATGCCTCAACGCTGGCGGAGTGCAGCTGGGGTGAAGCGGCTGCGGCCGGAGGCTGAAATCGAGCCCGTCAAGGCAACTAATTGTTTATTTTGTTTTCTATCACCCCCCCCCCCCCCCTTTCCACGTTCAGCACCCCGGGATAGCCCCACGCCACCTTTCCATCTTTAGCTAATCTGCTCTCCGACAACTGTGCCACCCTCGAACTTTTCACAATTATCTTAACATCGCATACCATTCCCCTTCCAGCGATATTTTATGAACGGCACATCTTTTCCACGAATTAGCCCTTTTTCCCTTTTTTTGTCTTGCATGTTTTTTTCTTCAAAACTAGAACGGTATAGGCGGTGCTCGGGTTACTCGTTTGTTTGCCGCCCTGGTTTGGTTGACAAAAGCAAGGGCGTGTCTGTCATTTCGGTTTTTCTTTCTTCTGTTTTTTGGGCTCTTTTGGTAAAAAGTAGGGCGCGTAATATTAGATACAAAATATCGTAATGCACATATTTTGTTGGAATGTAGAGCTGGAATACCTGAAATCGTAAAAAAGGTGAAAGAAACTGTGGAGATGCAAAACACGTAGCAAAACGTGATGTAGTGGTCCTTGAAAGGCATAATGAGCAGTGATAACAAAAAACCCAACCTATCTCTCTTCTAAACCTGGAGAATACTGCCGTGCCCAGATACAATCTGACCGGAGGTGACAACCCAATTAAAAATCAATGGACAAAGAGAAATGCAACTTGCTCGCAGCAACACCTATTAACTCGTGCTACTTCAGAACTTACTCCTTCTTCTTGCCCTTGTAAAAGTAACTGTCCTAAGTTAGTAGGAGTATTTGAGAGAACGATGGCAATTCGACACAACCGGGGGGGGGAAGGGGGGGGGGTAAGCCGTAAAAAAAAAAAAACCAACTCACTTTGCAAAAGTGCCCTCCACGAGGCAACGGCACCCAGCACGGCAGACCCGTCGTCGCGATCTTCAGTCCAGCCGGCCCTGCTCGTGCAGGCCCCAGGCGCGGAAGCCCAGGAACGCGCCCAGACCGACCACGGCCAAGCAGGTTGCTGACGGCCACCGCCTGCGCCGCACGGCGGGTGCTTCCTCCTCAAACGTCGAGAACTGCTTGTCAGCCAGCGGTCAGCCTTCTTTGCCGACTCCTCGGCCTCGTGGGCCTTGGCGCTGGCCTTGTCCTTGGCCTTTGCCGGCAGCCTTCTTCGTCTTCTCCTTGGCGTTCTTGGCCGAGCTTGCGGCTTTGGCCTTTTGTTTGTCGAGGTCGCGCATGAGCTGCTCCGAGTCGTTCTGGGCCGCGCTGGCCCGCACTGTCCGTGGCGTTTACGGACGCTCTCGGCATCCTCGGACGCAATCGTCTGGATGTCGGGCGAGTCCACATCGGGCAGCGTCGTGGTGGAGGCAACGGACTCTGTGTTCTCGACCTCGGGCAGTTGCGGTGCAGCAGCCTATTGAAAGAGGAAAAAAAAGTTAAATGTGAGCAAAGTGTGATACAGACGAGAGCATAAGACAGGGGGAAATAGGTGCAGATCTCCGATCGTGCTGTGACGCTGATCCGCGGGAAAGGTGCGAGAAGAGTGGAAGCTTACCTGCTCTGGTGTCTGTTTGGGGCCTTTAGAAGCAACGTCGGCGTAAGACACTGCGCAAAGGGGGCAACGAGGTCAGCAAGGGTTATGGGACGGCATTGAGAGTGCACTCGAAGCTCGTTCGGTGGCCTATCATCGGCTTGTCGTCTAATTTCCAGCGGGCGCAAAACGAGGCTCAAATAGAGGGGAGGCAGAAATGGGTGCTTACTTTTGGCGATAAGGCGATTGCGCGGGGGCGATTGGTGACTGTGTTGTGGGAGAGTTTGCGAGAGTTTGCGAGAGTTTGCGAGAGTTTGCGAGAGTCTGCGAGGGACAGAACGAGATCGGAAGCGAGAAAAGAAGATGAGTACGAGGAGCGACGCTGTGTCCTTTGAGAGAAAATGGTATGGGGGAGAAGATGGCGTGCAACGAAGAAAGAAACGGGGCAAGCTTGCCTTTTAATCTTTGAGTGCGAGAGGGGCAGCCGTACAAAAGCGGAAAGAACCAAAGAAAGAGGTGGAAGCAGCCAAGCTGTTGGCAAGAGCAAGCAAAGCCGCCATCATGCCCTTTCTTGGCCTGGTCCGGGGCCGCTACTGGAGATTCACACCCTCTAATACGTAGGTGGTGGGGTGCTTTTCTGCTCGACTTTGAAACAAGGCAGGCACGAGCTCTATTTTTTGAGTTATTCTACGAGCAAACTACAGGGCCATCGATCGGGCAGGTGCGGGTGTAATCAAAGAGCAGGCGACCGTCTTTTACTCCTAGAGCAATTTCGGCGGGGAAGGAACAAGAAGAGAATAGCCAGACGAAAAGAAAGGACCAAAGGGGAAAGAACGAATGAGGAAGAAATAGGAACAGAAGAGAAAGAGCGTGCTATGGAGAGACAGAACAAAGCGGAAAATGGCCAAAATGGCAGGAGCGAATGGCAGACGTACAACTGGGCCACGCAAAGCTTTGGGGCTATGACGTCGTTCTGCGCGATGAGTCGCAAAATG
The DNA here is from genome assembly GCA_016097085.2 of Sporothrix curviconia. Taxonomy (NCBI): domain Eukaryota; kingdom Fungi; phylum Ascomycota; class Sordariomycetes; order Ophiostomatales; family Ophiostomataceae; genus Sporothrix; species Sporothrix curviconia. The sequence continues at coordinate 5,045 of JADMNF010000035.1, forward strand.
CAGCCAGCAGATTCGTGTCATACAAGGACAAAGTACCCATTCGGGTGGTCTTCGCGCTCGGCTTCTGCAGACATGCGCTGTGATCTGACCGGTCTAGGCGTCGCGTATCGATTTAGCGCTTGGGGAAAGTGGGCCTTGAGTGGACACAAGGATTGGTCATTATCAGCACGTGATTAAACATGTGATACTCTGACAACTGGAGTCTGATTGGTCAAAGTGACCTCACTTACACCTTTCTCTCCCACAACATATGCAATGGCACAAGGAGACATCCAGCAGAGGACCGAGACGACATTTTTTTTTGGTAAAAGAGTATAGAAGTTTAAGGGAAGTAAATTAAAAGAAAAAAAAGAAAAATTACAAGCTTTGGCGCCGGGCAAAGGATGGGAATTGGCCGAGGTGCACCATCCTCGTCAGCGCCGCACAAGTGAACAGAAAACTTCACGTGGTTTCCGTCTTTGGGGACGAGACTATGCTAAATTGCCTTCTCTTACACTTCTCAAGAGGTTATAACTGCCAGAATGTGTCATGAGGCCTTTGGAAGCACCTGGAAATTGGGAAACGACTCCTTTGACTGAGCGACCGCGATATTGCGATATCAAACAACCAACAGCCGCCTCAGCCCCGCCATGTCCACAGGAGCAGAAGCTGACTCTTTTTCTCGACTCAAGGCGTCACTCAGAATCCCGTGGAAGAACTGAAGCATAAGCAACAGAAAAAGTCGGCGACTGCTGATTGTGCAGTCTCTCTTGCAGCCCCCAAATGTGTATAAATATATGGCCTTCCCTCCCACTTCAGACCAGTTCAGTTTTCAACCTTCTCTCTACTAAATCTTTCTCAAGTTTCGATAAAGCAGTCTCAGTACTCTTTTACCTGGCTTCTCTCTTGCTGAACCAGTCACACTCATACCAGCCACCACCACATTCTCATGTCAAGCTCAGACGCAATGGCTTCCATGGATCTCACCGCCTACATGGACGGCATGTTGGAAAACATGGCCGATTCAATCCTCAAGAATCGCACGAGGGTATCATGGAGCACCTCTCCAGACACTCTCGCAAGTATTTCGAATCGTGGGCATGTGAGGTCTGCGAGCAGGTGCACGAAATCAACGAGCAAGATCTTCCTCTGGCCAAGGGCATGGACACTGTCTACGGCCGTGACCACACTGCCAATATGACTGCCAAGTCTACCTCCTCAAAAACACAGACGACGCACATGTCAGGCATCAGTCACCGCCACGTGCAGTTAGCCCTCAAGCTGACTCGCCTCGCCCGCGATGGCGCAGCCCTACCACAATGACTACCGCCGCAAGCTGACTGATACCTACGCCATTGCAGACAAGGCCTCGATGAGCCGCACCCGACAAAATCTCGCTGGTACCACGCAGCGATGGTCTGCCAAACTCATTCACGCCCAGAATTGTAAAGGGCGCTGACGGTTGCCTGCGCTTCCTGCTGCAGACTGTCTATCAGATTGGGCCTGCCGACGGCGCTGACAATGCTACCGCCGCCACCAGCGTGATCAATGTGTGCCCGCACAAGCAGGTGGCCAACCCTGGCCAGCTGGCAGCGTCTCCAAGCACAGCTTGGGCCGCTGCAAGCACTGCTCGACCAGCTACGTAATCTCTGCCACACAGGTCCGCATCTTTGAGGATTTTGGCACCGAGGGCAGCCCGGCAGATCTCCACTGGCAGGCACACCTCAATCCCAAAGTCAAGAGACAGGGTGTTCGCCATGTTCCTCTCACCAAGGGCCAGTCCATGGAGTCTCTGTTCAACGCACCAAGGTCAAGTTGCGTTGTTGCGAGCATGTCGTCGGCCACGAGTTCTGACCAGGAGTCGCGGATTGGTGACAAGATGCGCTCCGCTGTCAGTAGGATGAAGAACTGTCTGCGTTGTTCTTTTGATTTTTAAATTGCCCCAGTTGTAGAAAAAAAAAGTCAAGCCAAAAAGGGACAAAAAAAAGGAGGCGACTGGATCGCTGCTCGACCTCGTGGGCTATATATGAAAAGGCGAGAGAGCTGTCTTGATCTGCTGATATTGTAGTTTCATACATCTTTAATTTACATTTACTTTTTACTACCAAAGATCCAGCTCCGAAAGCAAATGTGACATTGCGAAATTAGTTTTTAAAGGGTTTAGATAACTGTAATACAATAGCCATCGTGATCTTCTACATATACGTAAAAATGTTGAAAGAGAGGCATCGTCTATTCCTTAGGTATCTACATTTTTTTGGCGTGTAGGAAAAAACGTTCCTGCAGCAGCACTATACATATACATGAGAGTACATAACATCAGAGGAGAAGGCAGTGAAGTCAGAAGTGCAAGCTGGTGCCATCCTTCCTCCTCCCCGTTTGTTGTGAGAATTGTATTTTTCTTCTTTTTTCTCACTCATCCTTCCCTGTGTCCTTTTATCCTCCGTATGATTTTGTACAAATAGCCCACAGCTTTCTTCAATCTTTTTGCCAGTCGTAATCTTTAGTTCTTGTTGGCGTTGGTCGCGTCAAACGCAGCCTTGGGGACGTGCTTGTCGTTAATGGCCTCGGGGGCCTCGGCCGCAAGGGTCGAGTGGAAGAGCGTGGCATCGGCCTGGACAATGTCGTCTTTGGGAGTCTTGGTAGCCGGTGCCGCCGGTGCAGACGCTCCGGTTGCGTCGCTCTTAGCCGTCTTGGTTGTCTTGGCCGTCTTCTTCGCAGGGCCGGCCTTGTCGCTGGCAGCAGGCGTCACATCGGCAGCAGACTGAGGCTGGGATGCGGCAACGCCCTCGGGGACGCCCTCAACGGGAGGAGCCTGCTGCTTCTGGTCGTCGGGGATGCTGCCTTCGCCCTCCTCTTCGTCAGCCAGCTCGGCGGCGTAGATCTCGGGGTGCTGGCGGAAGCAATCCTGCATGTGCCTGTCGTTGGTCAGCATTGAGTTACGTGGTGTCAATCTATAGCAGCTCAAAGAAGAAAAAAATACTCACTGGAACTTCTCAATGCAGTCCATGCCCTTGGGCTCCTCGGTAGAGTAGACGAAGCAGCTGAACGCCGCCTTAAAGTCCTCGCCGCAAGGACCGTCGGCCATGCCACCCAGACACGGGCAGTCCCAGTTGATCTCGCCCGTCTCGGGGTTGAACGCGCCCTGCTGGCTGGCCTCCTGCTCTAGGGCCTCGGGAGAAACTGTCGCCAATCACGGCACCGCCCTCACCGCCGTTCGGTGCCGGGGTGTTGCGGCTGACGGTGCTGATGTTGTGTCCTCTTTCTTGTCTGTCTTCTTGCTTGCTGCTGCCTTCTTCTCAGCCGCAGCCTTCTGCTTCTCTTCTAACAGCGCGTCAACGGTGCGGAACTCGGACTCGTCGGGGAAAAGGATGTCGCGGTCGTGCTGTCGACGGTCGATGCCGGGCTCCTCGTGATCGTGTCGTGGCGCGCCGCCTCGTCGGCAAAGATCGGGCTCGTGTTGTACCAGTACAGGGCACCGCCCGCCAAGCTCCAGCGGGCGACGGAGCCCTTCCATGTGCCGCTGCTGCTGCCAGCCGCTGTCGAAGCAAACCGCCGGGCGCTGCCGGACACGGCCGGATGGCGGATGGCGCGGGCGAGTTGCGCCGAGGAACGTAATGAAGCGCGTACATTGTGGGTTGTGTTTTGGGGGAAAAGTAGTGTACAAGAATAGAAAGAAGGCCCATTAAAAGAATTGTAGAGAAAAAATAAAGAAAAAAATAATATGCGCGACAAGAACAAAAGGAAAGAAAGAAGAGGCCGCAAAAAGAGTGGTCGCGTTTGAAAGCTGGCTGTCGAAAAGGGTGGGTGGAAACTTGGAAGCTGTTCCGAAAAAATTTACAGAAGCGAATTGGTCAGCGGGAATGTCAAAGAAGACGGAGAGAAATAAGAAACAATGCGCTGATGGCTTTCAGACTCCGCCTGTTTCCGAGCAGTTGATTGGCTGGTTTAGAGCTGCTGAGCTATTTGCGATAGAGGGAAGGCGCCGACCAGGGAAGGAAAGCGCTGTCGTGTGCGGGAGGAAGGCACGGCCCAGGTTTAAAGGCAGAGAAAAGAGTTATGCACAGGTTTCCATATGCGCAGCCTTTTCGAAGACAAGGATGTGATGCTGAAGGAAGATGCTCTGTGATTGTATTTACACTTCCTGGGGAAACAAATAATGCATAATTCGATGCCATGGCTGGTTGGCGTTCTCGCTCTTCCCGGGCTTTTTTCATGGCAGCTTAAAGCCACATGAATAATCGCCTATCTTTCTTCGTATGTTGGGAAGGTGCATAGGCATAGCTTGACGTAACCGTATTGAACGCTCCTTCCTCCACTTCCGCTTTCACATTTACAGAAATTGCTCGTGACTAATTTCTCTTCCTTCTCTTCCTTCTCTTCTTCTTCTTCTCTTCCTCGTATCGGGTCTCTCATTACACCGCTTTCCGCCAATATGACGTCTGCTGCTGCTGGCGCAGACACGCGGCCTATGAATGGTTTCCGGCTCGTCTGCTCCAACAGAAGCCGCGATTCCCGGCGAAGCCATACGCTGCTGTTGTTCTTAACCAGCCATTGGGGACTCTGGAACCGATGCAGCGTGTGTGGCAGAGCTGTATGTTTGCTCCGTGTCCATGGACGGCTCCAATATCAAGGTTCTGTAGCCCAGGCTGACACCCCACTAGCAAAATTTCGTGTTGCGGCAGACGGAGGCGCAAACCAGCTACACGACATTTTGAAGGCATCGGACCTTGACTTTGTGAGTTTTGGCTTTGCCTCTGACCCAGCGTCATGCCTTTTTTTGAAGAAAAAATTACTGAACTGACAATGTTCCCAGAAGACCTGGACGTGATTGTGGGCGATCTGGACTCCTTACAGGCCCCGGCACGGCAGTACTTTGAGGCGGAGGAAGCCGGCCATGCCACGGAGGTCATCCATGACAGTGATCAGTACTCGACCGACTTCACCAAGGCCGTGAAGCTGGTCCGTGACGCGGGTGCCAGGCGTCGATGTCGTGGCCCTGGGCGGGCTCGGCGGCCGCGTGGACCAGGGCGTCAGCCAGCTGCATCACCTGTACCTGTTTGACGAGCCACGGCGTGAGCTCTTTAGCGGAGCCTACCGCATGGACTGGTCCGACGACAAGGGGCCGCATGGCCGCACGTTCTTGCTCACGAGCGACAGCCTGACGTTCCTGCTGCTGCCGGGGGCATCACCGTATCCACGTGCGCGAGCAGCTGGGCGACGAGGACGTCTTTGCCAAGCACATTGGCATCCTGCCGATGCAAGGCCCCAGTGTGATCACGACAAAGGGGCTGGAATGGGACATTACGGACTGGCCGACCGAGTTTGGCGGGCAAATGTCGACGAGCAACCACGTGCTGCCCGAGACGCTGGTCGTCGAGGTGCAGACGAACCGGTCGATTGTCTTTACGATTGCATTGAAGGAGGCGTGGCAAAGCAAATGATAGAACTGGTGGGTGGCACTAATTGATAGACAATTTTCTTATTCTCTTCTTCCGTTCAGAGCAAAGCCTGGTAAAATTGACGTCTCCGACATGACAACGATGAGTTATATACATGAACCCGACACAAGAATATAAGATAAGACAGTAGAACGCCACGCTGATATGCCACCAAAAACAAAAGCGCATAGTCCTTGCAAAAAAAGAAGAAAAGAACAAGCTGCGCAAACCCACATGCCTTCCCCTCTTTTCATGAATACCCCCCAAACACCATTCCGCCCCTCGAAACACATTACCGCAGGTAGTGCAAGCACAGCCAGCAGAACAAAAAGAAGACAATGACGCCCGCCCAGAAGATCCACTTGTCCTCGCGCGCCCGGCGCTCAACCATGCGAATTGTGTCGCCGCTGATGCCCAGCGTGTTGGCCACCGTGTACATGCGCTTCTGCGTGTTCTTGAGCATGTCCCGCTGGTTGCCCAGGTCGCCCAGCACCGCCTGGCCCCGCGCAATGTACTCGTCCAGCGCCGTGTTTGTGCTGGCAAAAAAGTTTGCTCGCGCAGCGCGTGCGCCTCGCGCTGGTCCTCGGCCGTGCTCATGGTTCGCGAGTGGCCCGAACCACAACGCCACCGCCGGCACCCGTCCTGTTTGTCGCATAGGGGTTCTCGGTGTTGCAGCAGCGTACGGCCGGCGGCCCAGCAGCTCGCTGCGGTTGTTCTGGTGCGCAGCGTCTTCGCGCGTGGCTTTGAGGCTGTCGAACTGGGCGCGGAACTCGCCGAGCTCGGTCTGGAAATTGCGGATGCGGTCGTAGGCCTTTTCCTGCTTCGCCGGGTTGAGTTCTTGCTTTGCTAGGGCATTGTATTCGTCGACGGTGCGCGTAAACGCAGTCAGGCTAGCCGAGAGGGCACCAAAGGCCGCGGCGGACACGGGCGGCTGCTGCTGGTGCTGCTGTAGTGAGGAAGGGTCGGCACCGAGGGCTGTGGAGAGGGCGGAGAGGTCTTTGCGGATGGAGGTGCTCTGCTTGAGCGCACTGTTGAAGGCGGTGTTCTGCGGGGAAAGGGGGTCAGCAAGGGGTGACAAGGAGAGAAGAAGGTTTGAAAAGTATGGCTGAAGCTCTTACCATTCGGTGATCGTTGCCGTCGAGAGACGGACTTGCAAAGAAAGGTGAAGAGAACAGAAAAAGGAGAATGGGATGGTGAAGTCCGTCAAGCGCGCAAGTTGGAGGTGTTGATTTTTTTTGTTTGGTGGTTGGCAAAGTGTTGATCGCCAGAAAAGATCGGATGATATACTGGGCAAGAATCCGTGGGTCGTGGAGTTGGAGAGGATCTGACGTAGCCGTGTGGTGTCGCGGATCGTTTTGTTGGTGTTGCTGGCCTCTTTGGGAGGCAATCGTGGCATAAACTCGGGATCGGCCGTCGAGCTTGTTAGCCCAGCCTGCGTTCTGCCACAGTAGCATTCTAGATTGACGGGCATTTTTGCTTGACCGCCTTTCAGGTAGCACGAGGTCACGTGAAGCTCGTAAAAGTGTACTTGCCTAAAACGGCGACTCATAAATAACGTCTCGAGACAAGACGTCTCAGCACTTTGTTGCTTTCATTTTTTTTCTTTCGTCTTTTTCTTGTTTCTTTTCTTCTGACTCATTTATTGGTCCTTGTTTTGCTTTATTGTCCTTAGATTTTTTCCGCGTATCGCCATCAGTCGGCGAGTGGATATCAGTGTCTCCTTTTGGCTGATCTGTTGAAGACATAAATATAAAATTACGGTGTACAGAGAGGAGCTACTCGTCAACTGTCTCTCACACACTCTTTCACTCTCTTATGTTGCTACGAGCAGCCAGGGTGGCACATGGTGCCATGTGGCTTCTTCCATCATTTGGAAACCCTGCACAACGCATTGCTGCAACGAAACAGAGAAAGATAAAACCGTCTCAGTTGTTGAAGTTTTTTTTAAAAAACGAAGAAAGGAAGAAAGGAAACCAAAAGAGTATGCCCCACTGTGTACATGTGTCTTAGCTTGGAGCATTTCGAGATGTGTCTCTCCAACCCTTTTCTCAGCTTTGATCGTACCACTTGTGGCCCAGTGCAACCTTGACTACCGGGATATTACCAACAAGGAGAGAAAGCAAGAAGAGAAAAGAAGACAAAAAGACAAAAAGACTAAAAGTATTGCCTGCCGCTGCAGAGGTATTTTGGCGGCATTGGCTGGCGTCGTGTAAGCGCCGTAGCTGTGGTTTGCGCCTTTCTCTCCCTTCGCCCTTAACTTATTGGCCGAATGGCTTGATCTCGGGCTGCCGGAGCTGTGATTTCTCGAAGAAGCCATAGAGAGAAAAAAGAACATTATAGCAGAAAGTCTATTTGATGAACGAAGTCGAACACTTTTACAGCTACCCTTTGGTCGCCGCCAATATGGAACCTTCTCAACGGTGGCGGGCCTTATTTCCACCTCCGCGGCGCCATCGTCTTTCGCATTGGGAATACGACAAAAGCCTCGATGCGGTTGCATCCCGGACTTGTGGTTGGGGTGTTTCCAAGGGCTCCAGTCCTGGCCATTTTTTTCCTTTGTATTCTCGTACGGTAGCTTTCCCTTGACGTTCAAACTCAACTCCCTTGCAAGACAGTAGTGTTGGTGGGTTTTGGCCAGACACACAAAGTGGGTGTATCCGACTGACACCTGAGTCAAACGGTTGGCGAGCTCACCCAGTCGTGTGCCTCTCTTCTGAGACGCCCAATTCAATATTTGTGTCTTTTCTCGGAATGCGGTAGCCGGGGATTGTTCTTAAAGAGCCAGCATCTCTGCTGGCTACGGCTTTTCCGCCCAATCCTCTAACCTCCTCTCTCCCAAACATCTGATATGCTTAAACCAGCTGTGGAATTCTCATTGTCCATGTTATAAAAATACTGCGGGAAACCCTCACGTCCCTACCTCACAAAAAACACAATGGCAGCTAGCATTTCCACTCACCCAAGCGGCTCAGCTCATTCCCAGCATTATGGACGCAGCCGTACACGGTATACCGAGCCGACGTGGCTATCACGGCTGCTGTCTAGAAAGCCACAGAACAGCCATGAGTCTAAAGGCGGGCAAGCAGACGAGCGCGGCCCCGTCACACCGCTTGCCCACTGAAAACGCTTTACCAGTGCTAAATCCAGCCAAGCCCAAGCGGCGGTTCAGCTTCACTCCACGAAGAGAGGATTCAGCGACCAAAGCAAAAGCCGGCACCGGACAAATGTCCAACAACCAGGCAAGCGCGGGTTTTGAGCTGCATTTATCTGCGCCGGCCGCTTATATCCCGACACATGCCGGATCCGACTTTGGCAAGGTTGCCATCCCGACCACGTACCGGGACAGTCTCGTCGTTCTCTACGCCGGCAGCGCATCCGACAAGCAAAAGCACCAGTACCGACGGCGCTGCTTAGAGGCCAGTACAGCACGCCGCTATGGTGGCTCTGTGTCGGAGACAGCGCGTCGCACTGTCGTGGTCAGCCCCTTCGCCGACGACGACAACAGCTACAATCTGGCCGACACCGCTACCATGACACCACTGTCGCCAGCACCAAGAGGAAAGCGCCATGATAGTTCTCCCCTGCTACAAAGTAGGCCTCACGAAGCTCATGGCCGCCTGCGCCGTACTTCGCGATCCTCGCTTGCTGACCCAACAGTGACGTACTCGGACGCCGACGATGAAAAGGAGGTGTGCGACACTGTTGTGTCGTCTGACGAGGAGGCCAGTTTGACAAAAGAGGCCGAAAAGAAAGAAGACAAGCAACGCAGCTCAACCAACCAGCGGTATTCGATGCTGGGCCATGGTCTGCAGACGCCCATGCCAGCTGCATCCCTGTTACGGCCGTCTGCCTCGCTCTCGACCGTCGCGGCCAGCCAGGGAAGCTTCAGTAGCAAGCAGCACAGAAACAGAAACCGGGCCAGTCACCAGAATCTCGGTGAAGCATGCAAAAAAGAGGGAGGCGGCCGTCGCCACTCTGTGATTGTCAGCCTGGGAGTCAAGGTGTCCGAGTACATCAAGCCCACGACGATGCCGGACAACAGAGTGCCAACGATGTCACACGTCTCGGTGGGCCGGAGTGGCATGTGAGGTCGGGGGTTTCTTGTCAAGGTGTATCGGTATTTTCTCCCTTTCATAAGACAGCATTCATATTTCAAAGGGACATGTTTGAATACATTAATATATTGCAATTCTTTCGTAGATTGCCTATTTTCACGGCATATCAAGTTTAGCGTGGTGGCCATCTATACATAAAATTGCCTAATCTCGCTTAGTTTCCTGTGTGTTTACCCCTACCTGTCATGGACTGGCTCGATATAAAGTTGCTTGTAGACTCACGTGTCGGGTGAACCTCGTTTGGTAAACAGATGATATCAAGAGAGCCTCACGAAAAGGCAAACAGGAAAGGAGAAACAATTTTCCTTTCGCCTTTGGAAAGGCCCTTAGGAATGAGATGCGATCTGGAGAGCAAACAAAACATTCACTTTCTGGACTTTGCCACCCGCCTTTTGAGAGCATTGACTACAGACAGCACCGGCTCAAGATACAGAGAACTGCATGCCAGTTCTGATGTGAGAAGAGGGACAGCACGAGATGCCCTTGGAAGCTTTGCAAAAGATTCATCAACTGGAAGCGAGGCAGCGTGCCTGCAAAGCAAAAGTCAACAAACAGACCTGGTGGGTCATTCCCTGTCGCGGCTGTTCACGATGGAGACCCACCCGGATCGAGCTTCCGCGTGAACAAGACGATAGTATGGCGTCATATCGTCCTCCCGTGCGGGCTGAGCCTTGACGGGCGGGCCAGATCAAAGGGTCTGGCCGGAGCTTCCAGGCAAGCTTCACTCAGACCCTCTTTTTTCGTCTCCCGGCGCCACGGTTCTGTCTTGGATAGGACGAGGCTGTTGTGTCCCTGTTCCTGACTACAGAGCACGGTCACGGGACTCCACGATGTCTTCTCTGCGTACGGTGTCATTGTCTTCAATAGCAAGAGACGTACGGGCAGCTTCTCTAGAGTCTCATTCCATATTTATTGCCGGCTCTTTCCAGTCTTTGGCTTTTTGCTTCTCTCTCCTTCTCTCTCTCCTTCTCATCCTTCTTCTTTCTCATCTCATCTCATATTCTTTCCTTTCATCTTTACTCTTGCATTCTTCCTCTTGCTTTGCGTCGATCATCTACTGCTACCAGCATCCAGCCCTCACGGAGCACCCGGCACAATGAATGCCGACATGGTCAGCTACGCTCTAAAGCCCATTGAGTTTCTCCCCTTGCTTGATGAGAGTGAGCAGAGGCTTTTCTTTTTCCTTCTTGGTATGTTGTCTCCGCAGCGGCAGTACAGTGATATTATACGGATATTCTTCACATGCTGACTCCAGTAACAGACTACATCACAGACCACATCGTCCACCGGGGAGACTACCCGCCCACAGACGTCCTCGACAGCCTCACGGACAAGAGGCACATTGCCAGCTATGTGTGGGCCTATGTTCAGCATCAGGACCGGGAAACGCTGCGCCATAAGGTGGCTGCCATCAACGCATGGAAGCCCTTGTTCTTGGCTGTCCCGCCGGGCCAGGCGACGGGCCACCGCATCTCGGGCTTGGCGCCTGTCCGGAAGGCAGAGGCACCGCTGAGCGGCGCACCACTTCTCGACGGCCATGCCGCAACATGGAGCGAGCGCCTCAAGGAGAAGAGCAGCTACTACCACGGCGAGGCAGGCGGAAGCACGCCTCTGATCCTCAACTACCACGAGGCCCGCCAGATCCGTGCCGAGTATGCCAGCCTCGAGTTCAAGGCCGTGGCGCCCAGCCGTGGCGCTGATTTTCCGAGCACCATGGAGGAGCAGCGGCTCCTCGTCGGCAAGCTGTACGATGCCATTATGAACATGGACGACATCCTGGAGAAAGAAGCGGCCCCTCTCGCTCAAGAAGACGGTCAGCACGGAAGAAAAGGACGGCAAGGACGGCAAGGACGGCAAGGACGGCAAGGACGGCAAGACATTGCCGCCGCGCCAAGCAAGAAGCGGACCGCATCGGAGCTGGACTGTGATGCGGACGACGGGAGCACCAACCAGGGCAGCCAGGCGTCTGGTGGAGAGGATGAGCACACACTGCCGGTGCAGCACTGGCCGAGAAGCCAAAGGAGACGATCAGTGTGATCAAAGTGAAGAGCCTGAGCCGCATCGAGGTCGAGATGCTCAGCTGGGAGATTTTAGTACGTTTTCTTTTCTTTTCTTTTGTTATGTTTTATTCTTCACCATTGTCTCGCTCCGAATATCTAAAAATAACACACTCAGTACACGATCCGCGATGTCGACCGCGGCCAGCTGCCGTTTATGTCCTGGAGCGGCCGCGACTGGGGCTGGGACGCCCAGTTCGCCACGTTCCTCGACCGTTTTCGAGGCCGTGGCCACCACGCTGCGCCGCTCAAAGGCGGCCGTCTGCAGCCTGCTCGAGTCAGACTACATGGCCCGGCTGGCAGCGCACCCGCGCCGCGAGTACCGCCGCAAGGAGAACAACCGGTCGCAGAACGCCGAGCGCAACGCCCAGGTGTTTGTCGGGCGCCATGCCATTGGCACGGGCCAGGTGCAGGTGGGCACGACGGGCGACCTGCAGGACCGCGATGGCAACGTTGTGGCAGCCGCCGGCACGGTGCACAACAGCCTGATTGAGCAGACACGCAAGCTCGGCGAGATGGGCCGGCGGGATGCCGCTGCCAAGAGGGCCAGACTGGCGGTGGCACCGACAGCAACACCGACAACGGCCAAGCATGGGGCTCCTGGGCTGGTTGATGCCGGTGCAAGCACTGCAGACGCGCCTCCCATCACGGCACCGGCACAGCGAAAGCCTCGCGTTCGGAAGCGGAAGCCAAGTACCAAGGTGCTCGCTGTCGCAGCTGATGCTGGGGTCAGCCCGGCGGAAGCCGGACGCGACAACAAGACAACCGACGAGGTCGACGAGGTCGAGATTAAGCGCCAGGGAACGCCGGAACGGCCTCCTACCCCCCCTCAGGCAAGTGCTGCGGTCATGGACCGGGCACTGTCGTTGTCTTCTTTCGCGTCGTCCATGACCACGGCTTCGACAGCTTCGACAGCTTCGACAGCTTCGACAGCTTCGACAGCTTCGGCCGGCTCTACCTCGATGCCGACTCCTCCCTTTGTCTGGTCCGGGACAGACAGCGTCTCTACGACGGCCGTGGCGACGCTGGCAACAGCCTTTGCCCCCCTGTCTTCTGGATGGCCTTGCAACTATGGCACTCTGCTCCAGGCAACGCCGACGGAAAATAGTACTTCTTCCCTCGCCCTGGCCGCAAGGACTTGTCGCAAGCCGCCAGCAGCCTCGACTTGCTCAATGCAGGCGTCCCGTTCACTCTCCCGTTCCAGCCTGCTCTGGCGACGAATTCAAACATCACAGACAACAATGTCGTTAACAACATCAACAGCAATAACAATGGGTCAAGCTTTGCCACGCAACCGCAGGGCTTGTCGCCAGGACTGATTACGGACGTGCTAATGGACGATGTCTTTGAGGTAAATACGCCAAACAGCACCAGCAGTTCCAGCAGCAACAATATTAATGAAAGCACGCCCGGAGACATGGCTACGACGCTTTTGCCAGACACTGTCGCCGGGCAAACGACAGACGACGCCATGTTGAACTGGGACGCAATAGACCCCATGGGTCTCTTCCAGGACCTGGGCTATTACTCGTTTGCCAATACGTTGCCCGCTGGAGGCTTGGCCACGGCCATGGGTATGGATGCGGGTCTCGGAGCCTACGTGTGCAATCCTGACTTTTGGATGACGCAGAACGAGGCCAGTTTTGACGATCTGGCCGGTGACAGCAGCAGCTTGGCGACCGAACCTCAAGGGGACTTTCCGTGAAGACCGAAAAGAACGCGGGTGTATTTTGAAGTGGCTTTATTATCTATATCTTGGAGACTTATACCTTTTTTTTGCTTTTTTTTTAATTTTGGAAGACTAGGTGGTCGCCATGGAGAAAGTGCAAAGGACGAGCAATTCTGGAGGACAGTTTTGGGTATATTGTCAGGTTCATTCCTGACTTTGCATTTGATTTCAATACACGGTAGATGGCGTCTTGGAAAAAGAAACAAGAGGCAGACAGACGTATTTCAAATAGAGGGTTAGATAAACAATATGAATGCCCGAGGTTGGTAAACTTTGAAGCTTTGTTTATACTTCTCGGCAATCACTCAGCGTCTTGACAGAAAAAAAGTGTCTCTTTTTGATCAGCTGCAAAAGTAAATAAAGTCCCTCGAGAGATGCAGACACGCCTACCAATTTCTCCGCCCGCCACGGCCCCGGCCAAACCCGGCACGTCCAGCATTGCCGCCCATGCCCTGATCGTTACCCGCCAAAGCCCTGGTTGCCGCCAAATCCTTGGTTGCCGTAGCCTCCACCGCCCTGGCCACCGCCTTGGCCGCCCATCTGTCCCATCATGGCCGCGAGTGTCGCCGGATCCATCTGGCTGGGGTCCATGCCCGACGCCATCATCTGCTGCAGCACCTGTTGCATCTCGGGTGGCATGCCACCGTCCATGCCCGGCATACCCGGCATGCCCTGTACACCACTGCCCACGCCTCCTGCGCTGCTCCTCCAACCCTCCACCCCCTGCTGCTGCACCACCAACGCCGCCACCTGTATTGCCAACGACATTGCCCGCCACCGCCGACGCCGCCGGGCCCTGACGTCGCGCTGGCCGGGGTGTTGTTGCCTGCACCGCCGGCCGCATGGGGGTTGTTTGCGCCGCCCGGCCCGCCGGCAACATTGCTGCCAGGGACACCGACACCGACACCGGGCATCCCCGGCATCCCACCGGGCCCTGGCATCCCCGGCATGCCGCCCATGCCGCCCATCATCATCATGTTAAAGTCCTCCATCATGCGCTTGTTGGAGTTGGCCACGGCGTCCTGGTTGTACTCGGTGCGCAGGCTCTCCTGTTTCTGCGAGTACAGCGCCCACGTAAACTCGTCAAAGCCATAGTTGAAGTAGTCGCTGAGGTCGGTGCCCGGCTTGCGCCAGGGCTTGTCGTTCTCGGGGAGGTCCATGTCAATGTTGACCTGCGTGATGGGCTTGCCGGTGGCCTTGTGGATGGGGATGGCATTGATATCAATGTCGGACGTCGAGACGGCCGGGTAGTCGGCGGACGGTGTCCCCAGCTGCGCCGATGCGCCAGCTGCGCCTGCCGCTGCCACTGCTGCCGTGGCTAATGAACCATCGCCCTTCTTGTCTGTGCCCGCGGCCGGTTTCGCGGCGCCTTCGTTCGTGGTGGACCTCTGTGGTATGTTGCGTATATCGCTGTATTTGGATTGTCTAGGGAGGTTGGTCAGTGGAGGATGTATCTCTGTTATGGAGACGAGGCGTTGTTTGAACTCACGACGGCGCGGCTGCCTTTGTGCCGTCTTTGCGCTCCATGATAATGTCAATGTCCGAGTCGTCGTCGTCGTCATCGTCGTCGCCATTGTCTTCACCAGCCTCCTCGTCGCCATTGTCGCCTTCGTCTTCGGCCGCCTCGCCACCAGCTCCGCGGCCTTCCTCACCGTCCTCCTGCATGGCCCCACCGCTGCCACCTCCTGCAGCCCCGTCTTCTTCTGCATCATCCCATAGTCTAGGCCGTCATCGTCGTCGGCCTCGGCTTCTGTAGCTGCTGCTGCTGCTGCTGTGTTTGAAGCTTGTGCTGCTGCCGTGGCCGGCGTGGTTTCGGGCTCCTCTGGCGCGTAGAAATCGTCGTCGTCGTCGTCAATATCCATGGTGGGCGTATATGTGGGTGTTCCGAGGCGTGATGTATGGGACAAGGCTGTGAGGGAGCGCGTTGTGCAGTGCTGTGGTGCAGTATTGTTCGTCCTGCTGCGCGATCTTTGTTGTGAGGTTTCGCGACCCTCAAGGCTGGACTAAAGCGGCAAAATCGCAAGCAGCCAAGGGAGGCCCATTGGAGAGCTTTCTTTCAGCAGGCAAGTGCGCTATAGCGTGCCGTGAGTGGCAGCTTGGATGCTTGGGGCGTACACGTGACGCGACTACCTGTAACAGAAGGCGGTGAAGCACATGTGGCGCGCTGCAAACGTGAAGAGCTAGCAACAACCAGCACCTATGCAGGCCCAAAAACTGCCAGCCAACAAAATAAGGTAGAAAACGACCATCCAAAACATCCCGGCGTCGACAACAACAATCCAATCCAACGACGACACCCACGGCCCCCACGGCAGCCAGTATTCTTTCCACGACGTCTTTCTCTCTGTAAACCCGCCTTCTTCCGCCCGCACCTCTGTTGTCCCAATGGCGCTAGCTCGGTCAGCGAGCGTGCCTGGCGGGCTGAGCATCAACACAGGCGCTGCCAACCTCTTGTAAGCTTTTTTTTTCTTTCTTTGCATCTTCACCAGGCCCCAATTCGTTTTGGCTGTCCATTGTTCTCCTTTCCTCCCCTCTAACATGTCCAGCGGCGCTCCTGCCCTGCAGCCTCCCAGGCCCCTGCCAGCGGCGGTCTCTTTGCTCGGCCGCGACGACATCGACGGCAGCCAAACCGAGCATCTTTGGCGCCCCAGCAACAACCACGGCAGCAGCAGCACCGTCTACATCGGCGCTGTCCCTCTTTGGCGCACCCGCAACGACGACAGCAGCAACGGCAGCGCCCGCAGCAGGCGGGCTGTTTGCCGCATCGGCAGCAGCCAAGCCCGCTCTGGGCGGTGGCCTCTTTGGCGCTGCAACGACGACGGCAACACCAGCGACCACGGCGGCGGCCCCAGCAGCGGGTGGCGGTCTGTTTGCAATGCGGCGGCATCAACAACAGCCGCCCGGCAGCGGGTGGTGGCCTCTTTGGAACTTCGACAGCGGCCAAGCCAGCAACGCCAGCGCTGGGTGGCCTGTTTGGTGCCAGCACAACAGCGGCAGCAGCGGCACCTGCAACATCGAGCGGCCTCTTTGGATCTATGACAGCCCAGCAGCAGCAGCAGCAGCAGCAACAACAGCAACAGGTCGTCCCAGGCGTCCGCATCGACCTGTCCAACCTCAAGGGCACGACACGCTTCAACGACCTGCAGGAGAGCCTGCAGAAGGATATTATCGCGTTCGACAGCCTGATCCAGTCGTACATTGAACAGAAGAACCAGGTCGAGGCGTTCCTGCCGGCCCACAGCGAGAGCTTCGAGGCCATCCCCGGCGACGTGCGCTTTGTCGCGCGCAAGTACGACGGCGTGTCGGCCGCCATGGCGTCGGACTGCAGGCGATCCAGGCGTTGCGCGAGACGGTCAAGCAGGACGCTGAGCATGCGCAGCTGAGCTTCAAGGCGCTCGACAACCAGAAGCTGCCGGCGCAGTTCACACCTCCGGCCTGTGGTCGACGGCCGGCGGTTGGCGGTGGCGCTCCCAAGAAGAACGGGCGCGGCCGCGACGGCGCGGGCGGCCGCGATGACCGCAGCGATAGCAAGAACGGCGACCGGAGCGGCGGTGACGGCGGCGGGCCGCACGGATCTGATCAACTATTTTTCGCACACGGGCGACGAGATTGGCCAGCAGCTGCGCAAGCTCGAGTCGAACCTGGGCGAGATCGAGGTGCACATGTACAGCGTGCAGGCGGGTCTGCTGGAGCAGCTGCAGCGCATCGCGTCCTCGTCGTCCTCGTCTAGGGGCGCCAGCGCGTCCGCGTCTGCCGGTGCCAACGCCGACGGCAGCGGCGGCGGCAGCTCGTCCGACGACAAGGTGGCCGAGCTGGCAGCAGTGCTGCGCGACTTTGAGGAGAGTATTCTGACAGTGGCAGCGTGGTGGCTCGGCGCGCGAGAGCATGACGGGCTGCAGCTGGGCGACTTCCTCGGCCGTGGGCGGTAATGAAAGAGAGGAAAGGGAGAGTGCGTGTTTTTGTACGTCTAGGATCGACAAGGATGGCAGCAGTTTGGGATGGCTTGTGTTTCTCTTTTCTCTTTTCGAGTTCATTTTATTTGGCGTCATGTAATGTGTTTATTCTCGAATTAATTTTTTTCTTCCTTTATCTGGCATTGCATCTGCCCAGGGCAGGGCTGGAGCTGTGAAGAAATCGCATTCGTTAGTCATTAAATAACATATCTATGGGTTGGTAGTTTTGTACAAAAGGGCCGCACAGAGCCATATAAAGCCAAAATGCTGCAGTCCATCCCCAAAATCAAGTCCAAAATCCGAAAACGCCCGATTGATATGCCAGCCTCCCATCCGCCCCTAATACATGCCCTCGTCGCCGCCACCGCCGCCGTCGTCAAACTCGTCGCCATAGTCGTCGTCGTCGCCATTATCAAACGCGGCCTCGGCATTGTAGTCGCCTTCCTCGTCGTCGTCGTACTCCTCGTCCTCCACCTCGTCGTAGTCACCCTCGTCCTCGACCAGGTCAAACTCCACATTGTCCTCGTTGTCCAGGCCCACGTTCTTGAACTTTTCCAGCTGCTCCAGCGCCTTGTGCGTGCCGCTATCCGCGCCCTCGGCATCGGGCCGCCGTGTCTGGAAAATGTCCTCGGCCGTCCGCAGCGCCGTCACGTCCGACAGCGCCAGCACGCGATCCCGCGCCGATCTCTTGGAGCCGCCCAGCTTGCCGTCGTCGTTGCCGTCGAGCGTCGGCCACAGCTCGGGCGGGAACAGCTCACGGCTGAATGGCCGCGCCGAGAGGTCCGGCAGTGCGCGTTCTGTCGTCTGGAAGCGGTGCGAGTACATGGGCACGGCCGTAAACGGGTCGACGGTGGCCTTGTTGCGCACGCCGTACTGCTGGTTGATCTGGTCCTGGCCGTATGCCTTGCCGGCCGCGCCACCCGCATCGCCATCGCCGCCGCTGCCCATGGTCTTCCACGTGCGTGTCTGCGTGTAGAGCGGGCTCGAGTGCGTCTGCTCGCGCACCAGCAGGAAATAGTCGACGGCCTGGCACTCCTGGTGCGTCAGCGGCGCGGCCAGCGGCGCTGAGTACGCCGGAAAGAGCTCAACCGGCCGCGAGTCGGCCTTCATCGTCGGGTCGTCGGACCACGGCACACCGAAGCCGCCTCGCCGTCCACCTCGTCCGCCTCCGCGGCCACCACCACCGCCTCGTGCGCCGCGCATGGCTGTGCTGTGGGTGGTGTTGTGTAGATCGAGCTGAGCGCGGCAGTTGCGTGCTTCAAAGGCGCTGCTGTCGGAGAAAGGAAATCTTGTCGTCGTGCGGCCGTGTGCGTGTGTGGTGTTGTGTCCAGCGAAAACCTCGAGTCTGGGAAACTTTTTTACACGATTTTCTGCCGTCAATAATTTTTTAGCAGGCGCGGCCCAGTCACCGGCACTAGCGCCTGAGTGAGCAGCGGTTGTCGTCCCCCACCGCCCAAAAAACGCCCACTGCAAGGTACGGCGGCACAGCTGGTCACGCTAGCCCGCGTTTTCGTGGGCTTGAATGAGACGTCAAGGGCGGCGCCTGCCCCCACTAACAGCAACAGCTCGGCCGCAAGCTCCTTCCTTTCGGTCAAGCTAGGCAGAACAACTGACGAAGACTCGCAGTCGCCTTTTTGAGAAGCCAAGAGCTCTGCCACTGGTGCATCTCAACTTTTTACATCACGACTTTATTAGGCCAAACTTGACATACACTGGACGTGCTACAACACACGGCCCGTCTCATATTGTCACCGCATGTGAACTAAATTGTCCTCCACCTGCACATTATCCCCCACTATGGACGGCAACGCCCCATCTCCGGCCTGGACGAGCTCAGTCAACACCTCGATGCGCTTCTGTCCCTCTCAGTATCATCGCCACCAACAACGGCACCGCCAGCCGTCCAGCTCGACCCGGCGCTCGTTGACACTGTCGCGCTCCAGCTCACCGACGCCAACATCCCGCCGCTCATCCCGCGCCTGCTGCCCAAGATCGTCGGCGTCCTGCAGAACCCAGCCGCCGTTGGCTCAGAAGCCCATGCTGCCGTGCTCTGCGCCATTGCCAAGAAGCTGCTGGGCCCCGTCTCGTTCCAGGATGCGCTGGCTCTTGCATCGGAGCCCATCCTGGTTGCCGCCCTCGGCGCGGACGCGGCCGCGCCACCAATGTGCTGGCCATGACCGTCGTCCACAAAGCAGCAGGACGTGCACCGCGCCGCATGGGTGTGGCCGACGACATGGCCCGGCTGGCCGGCATGGACGCGCTGCTGGCTGCACTGGTTGTGCGGTGGCTGGCGTCGCCCTCCGTCGAGGTCGGCGAATGTGGCAGCCGCGTGCTCGGCGATCTGCTGGACGTCGACTGCCCGCTGCCGCCGGTGCGCTATGTCTCTCCGGTATCGGCCCCGGGCGTCAACGGCTCGCTCAGCGGGATTGCCACAACGTCCGTCGGTCTCCCGCCGCCCTCGCTGCGCACCGTGGCCGGTCAGGGGCGGCTGTGGCGGCGCCTGCTGCAAGACCCGGCGTTCTACACGGACATTTTGCTCGCCGTCTGCCAGGGCACGCATCCGTCTGTGGCCGGAAATGCGCACCAGCAGTCCATTGCCCAGGGCCGTGTGTTGCGGCTGCTGCCCGGCTGGCCACGCTACATCTTGCGGCCGTAGCCACGGGCCCCGAGAGCCTGCTGCAGTTTGCCGCGCTGCACATGGTGGACACGTCCGATGTGCTGATGCACTTGAGTCTGGTCGACTTTTACGAGACGTTGGTGAGTGTGCTGCGGGTGGCTTCAACGGCGCAGCCTGTTTCCGGCAGCAACGCAAATGCCGAGGGCAACAACGTCGACTACATTATCGAGGTCCTGCGAACGCTCTTGCGGACAGCCACGGCCCAGGATCCCATGCTCTTGCAGTCACTGCACACACTGCCCGATCGGACAGTGCCTGAGGAGGCCGACGAGCTGCGGGAATGGTTGCGGCAGGTCCTGCAAGCACCAGCGACACGGGTCTCCGGCTGGCAGTAGATGTTGGTGGGAAGGGGCCTGGGACGAGGATATCAGGAAGTTCACTCGCAGCGTATTGTGTATTCTGGCGTTATGGTGTCACTTATAATAGCCTTGCATTTAATTTACTTTTAATATTCAATTTCCACAATTGAGTAGTAGTTGGCTAAATTTCTAAACTGCTATTTATTGTGCATTTATTTGGGTTGTTTTCGGAGAAAAAGTTGAATATTTTATTTTGTTTTTATTTTACATCTTTTTTCTACACATTTGCTGTCACTAATATAGCCATCTTGGCATATGTATTGATATTTTTACATCACACATCTTCTGACAAGGCACGGCAATAAACTCCTTTGATACTTTATACGTGCCTGATTTTTCTATACGGACCAGTTACCCCTTTTATCACCGTACAACAGCTGATAGGAGACAGATATATGCCAAAACGAGAAGAAGAGAAAGTGAAGCATAATTACAGAAACACAACTTTGGAAAGAAATACAAAAAAATACACAGCAAAAATAGAAAATAGAAATAAAAAATAGAAAATAGAAAACACGAAAACAAAAAACAGAAAAAAACCCGCCGTCTGATGCAAATGCAGCAACTGCCGTCTGCTGCTGGCCTCCCACCGCTCACGCCTCGGGCGCCGACGGCGAGTTCATCCGCCGGCCCATAAACTTGGTGCTCGCATCGCCGCCCTCGTAGTCCACATTGGCGCCACTGCGCTCTGTTGTCGTCGTGGCCGTGCTCAACACACTGTCGCCACGCCGCCGCCGCCGCTGGTGGATGCTGCCGCGGTCGTCGCCGTCAAGACCACTTCCGCTGCCGTTGTTGCCATTGCCACTGCCACTGCCACTGCCGCTTAGCAGGCCGGTCAGGCCAGGCTGACCTCGCCCACGCGCCGCAGCACCTGCACAATGGCCGTCCGCAGCTCGCCGCTGAGCTCGCGGCCCAGCAGCTCAATCATGCTCGGGTAAAAGTCGGCAAGGTGCTCCAGGAAGGCTGGCTCGGGAACTGCGCATAGCCCTCAAGCACGTCGACGACGACGGGGCGCCACGCCATAATGTTGCGGTGCTGGCTCTCGTCCTCGAGCGCGAGGTAGCCCTGCAGGATGTCCTTGCACAGCGGCACCAGCGCGCTCTCAACATCGGCGCGCTTGGCCTGGCGCTCCTCGGCCTGGTCTGCGTACATCTTGAAGAGGATCGACACGTACGTGGCGGCGGAGCCCGACTCCTGCTTGAGCAGGTTGGGCGGCTGCTTCATGAAGCCCTCGCGCCACAGGCGCATGCGCAGCTCCTTGTCGTTGTTGAAGCGGCGCGCAAACAAAAACGACTTCTTGAGGAGCGCCATGAGGCGCAACAGCTCCGTCGACGGGATCTGCGCGTACACGGCTCGTTGCTAAAGAGCTCGTTGACCGTCTCAATCATCAGCAGCTGCAGCACGCAGCGCGAGATGATGCGGTTGAAGAAGCGCCGCCGCGCCGCCGTCACCACCACCGGCTGCTGCTGCAGACTGCTTGTCGGCTTGAACTCTTCGAGTGGCAGGCCGGCCGCCGTCGTGCTCTGCCGTGTCGGTGTCCGCAGCGGGTCGTCACCACCACCGCCCTCCTCGTCGTCCACTTCCTCATCCTGCTCGCTGGCCGTGGGCATGGACAGAGTGGAGGATGTGTCCGAGCCTGCTGCAGAAGCACCCTTGCCGTTGATCTTGAGCGACTTCTCGTCGACATCGGGCGGCATGCCTGGGCTCAGCGGGTAGCCAAACTCGAGCGCGCCCGGGGGCGCGTCAGCGAGGCTGTCGAGTTGATCGTTGTGGCCGAGAACAGCTGGTAGGCCGTGGTGCGCTCAAACAACTCGCAAAAGGCGCCGACAATCTTGGACCAGTGCTCCGGCGAGAACTTGCCGACGTTTTGCAAAATCAGCTGCTGCAGGCAGTTGCTGCCGATGCGCGCAATCGTGTCGTTCTCCTGCAGGATGCACAGCGCCAACAGCTCGAGAAACCGGTCGAGCATGTACTCGAGCGCGTCAAAGTAGTGCGTAAAGAGCGTGATCATGTTGCGCAGCGCCTGGATCATGTCGTCGACAGCCAAACCGACAGCTCCTCGTGGCTCAGCACGTTAGACATCTCAGGCCGCGACCGCAGCACCAAGAAGATGGGGTACAGCTGCTGCCGCCAGAGGATGTCCCAGAAGTCGGGCGGGAAGTCGCCGCCGTACCGCAGCAGTGTCTCGAAAAAGTAGTTGAGCGCGTTGGACCGCACCTCGAGGTCCTCGCCTGTTCATCAGCACGTCGTGGAATGCAAACAGCACCGGGAACCAGAAGCCCTCCTCGACCGACGTGCGGCTCTGCGCGGCTGGCTGCCCGCTGCCTTGACATCGCCTTCGCCAGAAGCGGAAGTGGTGGCATGCACCCCGTTGGCCGTGGCGGCCCGTTCGTGCCGGCCAGGTGGCGCTGCGACAGCGGGCACTCGGGCGTCTTGAGCATCTTGGGCACGACGGCCTTGAGCGTCTCCATGGCCTGCAGGCTCTTCTTCTGGAAGCGGATGTTCTTGGAGAACTCAGTCAAGCAGACAATCAGATCCGTGAAGGCGCCCTGGGCAATCACCACGCCAAAGCGCGTCCGGAACACCTGCGTCACGTTCTCAAACGCCATGTTGACAATACTCTCGGCCGGGTCCCGCGCCGCCACCGTGAACGCGCCAAACATGGTCCGCCAGCCCGAGCGGATGTTCTCGCCGCGCGCTTGGATCATCTGGATCAGGCACCGCAGCGCCATGTCCTTGACGTGGATGTTTTTGGAGTTGGCCATCACGTGCTCAAACGGCTTCAGAAAGTCCTTTTGGAACTTGAAGCCGGCAGCTCCCCAATCTCCATGAACCGCATCGACAGCTGGCGCAGCGAGTCGAGCGCGAAAAACACCACGGCCTCGTTGGCGCTGGAGCCGATCTTGTTAAAATGGTCCGCTAGCAGGTCCCAGATGTTGGTCCACTCGAAACGCACACGCGTCATGTTGTAGTAGCTGATCTCGACAATCTTTTGCAGGCTGTACATGCGCGGGTTGTCGTTGGAGCCGGACACCTTGATCTCGTCCAGCTGACCTCGGTCAACGCCCGCGCAAAGTGCGTAATCGCCTCGCCCGTCAGGTTCGCCGTGTTGGTAAAGATGCGGTCCATGCTCTTGATCGTGTCATCCGATGTCAGGTCGTACGCAATCTCGGCCGATGTGAAACCGTTGTGGCCCGTCGGCGCCCGGGGACGCGTTCGCCGCTGCATCGACTTGCGGCTGTCGCTCCCCGAGCTGCCACCGCGGTCCTTGGACGAGGAGGGGGGCACGAAGCGTGCCTTGCTCACGTCCGGCACGGCACTCGCATCGATGCCGCTGGCCATCAGCTGCAGGCGCTCCAGCTGGCTGACCGAGATCAGGATATCCTTCCACGACTGCCGTAGGTAGTTGCCCTCCGTGTAGCCCAGCTCCAGCAGCACGCGCAGCGCTCGACGTTCTTGGCGTAGACGTCCTGCACGTTGTTCAGGCTCGCCGCGTTGCGCAGCGCTGAGATGAATGCCTCGCGCGGCGTGGCTAGCTCGAACTGGCAGGCGATCTTGGTGGCTAGCTTCATGCCCTCGAGGCACAGCCGGTGTAGCTCGAGGTTGTGCGCGTTCTGCATCTGGCTCGAGAAGGCCGAAAAGTACGACATCCACGTCACGTCAAACATGGGGCTAATGTGCTTGAAGTTGGTTGCCGGCACAAACTTGACGCCGCCGGCCTTGGCGCGTTGCGCCGCTGGTTGCGGAACAGATTCTTGAACAGCTGCTCGGACCGCAGCGAGATCTCTTCCGACTGCTGCACGTACGCCTCGCGCTGCAGGTCGCGATTGATGTTGGTGAATGCGCTCGCTAGGCCGAGGGCTGCTGCACGGGCAGCGTGCCTGCCGCCGCGGCCGCACGCCGCTCGCTGTCGAGCACAATCTCGTTGGAGCCAATCTCCTCGTAGATGCCGATGAGGTACTCGTCGGGCAGGTCGGCATTGTCGTTGATACCGCGGTTGTTGCGGATAAAGTCCTGCTGGGTCATGCGCTTGACGACATTGTTGCTGTGCAGGTCCGTGTTGAGCATGATGACCGAATACGACAGCACGTACGCCGTGTCGGCGTTGGCAAAGGCGTTAGGGTTGCCGTCGTTGTACCGCTCGGCAAACTTGAGCATGAAGCGATCAATCTTTTGCGCCTCGCCCGCAGACGGAACGACTGCAGGAACTGGCGCAGCGCCGACACGAAGCGCCGCTTGGTAAAGTCCATGGTGTCGACAAAGGCGTGCATGGTCTCAATGTTCTTGGGATCTGCGTCGCCGAGGTACTCGCCAAATCTGCGCCTTGTCGAGGCGCTCCTCGCGAATCAAAAACTCGGCCACATCTTTGGGCGAATCGCTGGGATGAACCCTTGCTCAATGAGCATCTTGAGGCCGCGCTTCGGCTTGAAGTTGAACGCCTTGATAGCAACTGCCAGGGCCGTCTTGCGCGCCTTTTCTTTCTCGAGCTGCTCTGGGTCGTCGTCCATAACGGGCGTCGAGGGCAGCACCGGTGTGTCGACGCGCGAGATGCTGTCGCTGATGGACGGGTCGATTGACTCGCGGACATCGTCGACCGACGCTCGCCGCTCCACGTCGGCCACCGCCGCGGCTGCTGCGGCTGCTGCGCCCGTCGGGCGGCCCGCCTGTGACCAGTTGACCATTGACGCAGGGACTCGACGAGGGCATCGAGGGATATCGCTTCATGACGTACTCTTGCGGGAACTCGGGCTCCTGTGTGTGATGGGCACAATGTAGTTGACTGTCAGCGGTGGCGGCAGAGACGTCTTGACCTGCCATTCGCTGCCGCTAGTGCTGCCGTGCTTCTCTTCATACGCGCGCTCACGTCGACAGGGATGGCACGGGCGCGATGGCCAGCTTAGACAGGTTCTCGATGATCGTCTGGAAGATGTTGTCGACGTTGGGCTCGCAGTCGTAGTTGAGGTAGGTCTCGACGAGGGCGCGTGGGTCCGCACAGAAGCGGTTGAGGATGTTGATAAAGTACAGCTTTTGCGACATGGGCGCCGTTTTCCGCGCGAGCAGCGCCAGGTAGATCTCGTTGAGGAACACCTCAATCTCCTTCTTGAAGGGCGCGCGCATGAACTTGAACATGAGCCAAAAGATCTCGCAGCACACCTCGAACACGCGGTCGACAGAGCTGGCACCGTTGCGCGTGATGCTGAGGCACAGATAGAACTTGACGGCCTGCAGGAAGCTTGTGGGCTCGTTGCTCTTGGTGTTGGTGATTGTGCACAGCGACGACGTGAAGACGCTGATGTTGTTGTTGAGCAGCGTGTGGATGAGGTGCAGTGAGATCAGCTTGGACCGCATGGGCTGGCCCGTAGATCGTACAGCTGATCAGGCGGCAGCACCTTGGTCGAGAGGTTGCAGAACGAGCGGAAGACGAGATAGGCGTCGCGTATATAGACCTCATCCTCGGCGTCCAGCGACTCGGGCGCCTCGTCGTGGGGGCTGTCGGGGTTGGTCTGCTCGGAGACGGACCGCGCGGATGAGGCGGCTGCCGTGCGCTTGAGGTGCGTCACCATCGTCGGGCCGTCGCCAAGGTTGGAGTCGTCGAAGCTCTTGCGGTGCTCGAGGTCCTTGAGCGTCAGCTTGGCGGCCGCGCCTGCGTCACCTGCGAGGCCGGGCGTGGTGGCCATCGATGACACGTCCGGGGACTCGTCGCCTCGCCTTCGCCCTCGCCATCGTCAGCTGTGCTGGCGCGCGCACCACCGTTCAGTGAGTCCGACTGCTCAAAGGTGGCATTGCTGCCGTTCTGCTTGAGCTTGGCTAGGCTCAGCCGTGACTCCTTCATCTGCAGCCGCAGCTTCACGCGCTCGAAAACAGTGCCCACCATCTGCGTCAGCGTGCCCTGAGCCACCTGCTGGTTGGGGGCATTCCGCGAGAGCAGAAACACATTGTAGACCTGGCGGATGGCCTTGAGGAGGCCTGCACCGTGTACGACAATCTTGTCGTTGAGCACGGCAGCCAGTAGCGACTTGACGATCTGCAGCTGGATCTCTGGCGGCGTCGTGTCGCCCTGGAAGCAGTCGCATATTGTGTCAATGGCCCGCTCGATCAGCGGTGCGCGGTCGGCGGCACTAGAGGCGTCTGTTGATGCGGCTGCAGCACCGGCTGCAGCCTGGCTTTGTGGATCTTCATCGCCGTCTGCTTCGGGCCCGTCGGCAGCGGACGCGGGAGATGCGGCGGCACCAACCGGGATTGAGAAATAGGAGTAGGAGATGAGCTTGCCGATACAGTCGAGGGCGGTCGTCGTCAGGGGGATGCTGCCGGAGCGGGTGGCGAGCTGCAGCGGCGCAAAGATGATCTCGGGGTCGGGGAACTGGGGGTCCTGCTCTTTGATGGCGTTGAGGGCCTTCTTGACGGCCTCGGCCAACGCGGCATTGTGCGAGGTGTCCTTGGCCGCGGCGATGACGCCCAGGGATGCGGCCACGAACTTGAGCGAGCTCATGCTTGCCGGGAGAGGCGGACGGGCGAAGGGCCATGCGCGGAGGGGGAAAAGGGACGGGAGGAGACGGTTGGGACGGAAGCACACGACGTGTGCGTGGATGGCCGGGAGGTGGCGGGCGGGTCGTTAGAGAGAGAGAGATTGTCGTCGGTACGGGGAAACGAGAAAACGGGTTCAAACGGGTTCAAGCGGGCCAGGCCGAGGTTGAAGCCGAAGAGGCAGTTCGTGATGCAAAAGGTGCCGATGCAGGAAGCGAAGCTGCGGACGCGGGCCACAGTGTGTCAAAGTCGGTGTGCAATTGGCTCTCGACAGAGGTCCGTAGAAAGCAGGTGAGATGGCAAAAGGAGCAGCCGTTGCCGTCGGGGTGTTGGAGGTCGTGGTCGGTGCAGCTGGATGAGAGCAAAAGGGAATAGGGCTGCCTAGCATTGGAGGGCATTGGAGCAGCAATTACCAGGAAAGGAGCATCTTACGCACACAGCCGCAACAGACACGCAGCCCTTGGTCCCTTGGGGGCAGCTACGACCCGTATCCGGCGAACCGTGTGGGCCACGCTTTTAGTGGACTCGCCTGGGCGCTGTTTCCCCTGTCAACGTCGCAAACCTGCACGGCCAGCGCGTGGCGCACACGCTGTGGGAGTGTGGCTTGCCCGGGCACGGTGCGCGCTACAGTGCATCAGGGTGCCTGAGACGCTATCCGCCAGGGACAAGCCCAAAAGGACAGCTATGCATCGTTCTAGTATTGCGGCGAAGGCGGACAAGATAGCACGTGATCCCATGGGGATGGCGGCTGGCGGAAAGATGGCGGACCTGGCCGACGTGCCAGGAACAGAAGGTGCGAGCGCCCGGACAGCGCGGAGTCCAGTCGAGCTCCTTCTTAGGATGCTGTGAGTACATGCGCTGTAATGCCATATATATACAACAAAGATGCAGCCGACTGAGCTCAGTCCGTAATAAATCAAATCCATTCCGTGCGAGGTTCGGTGCTTCCAGCGAGCCCGGTTTAACCAAGAGGGAGAATGCGACATTTTATCTTGCAATTTTAAGCCATCATTAAGCGTTGTGCCACCGCCGGAGTCGGTCCTAATATCGCGGCCAGCAGGACGGGTCTTTGGAGGAGCTTACAAGCTAGAGAGTCCACTTTCAGGGCCTGGCCAATCGTTGGCGGTTGTTTGTGCCGTCTCGCCCTGGGTTTGGAGGTTGCTGTCTCGTAGCTGCAGGTGCCACCAGGCACTGAAGCCAATGGCCGTCCAGCGGACGTCAGGCCAAAACAGCGCCGAACAAGCTCTATCTCCTTTTAATGTTCTTTCCAACGGCGCCTTCCTGCGGTGGGTCTACGAGCTTGAAGCCCCCCAACGCGAACAGCGATCCAGGAGGCTATTACAGCGAGGAAAAAAAAAACAAGGAATAAACTAATTTAAAATGGAATAAAAATAAAGCGAAAAACGTTTCGTTTCGAGCCAATTCCCCCGAAGCTGATTTCCGCCATCGTCAATTCCCTCGCTTCTTTTCGCGCTCTCTCCCACCCCAACGCTTTCTCCGGTGATACCTCTGGCCTCCGTCTTGTTTTCCCTCGACCTAGCAGAGCACTCACCGCGTCGTTGCCCACTGCCAAACGTTGCTTTTTCCATATCTCGTTGGTTTTTGGCTCTTTTCCGCGTCTTCCCAATTAACACACCTTCTGCTTCGACCTTTCACTCCGTTCGCCTCCCGTCTTATTTTCCCTGTCCTCTCGTCCTCTCGCTCTTTTCTCTCCTGTAGGTATCTATCTCCAGCAACCTGGGTCTCCACCCCTTTCTTCTTCCCAATTCCACCTCCGATCGAGGGCTAAAAAAATAAAAAAGCTCGCATCAGAATTCTCCCGACACTCCCGTCTCTCTCCCTTTCCGTCCTCTACATCCATCGATTTCCGTCCCAAATACCGCCATCATGCTCGCTCCCGTCCTCCGGAGGCGCGTCTTCCAGCAGCGGACCGTCCTGCGGTACGCCGTGCCGTCGGCACTCGCCCGCTTCTATGCCTCCTACCCGCCGCACACCATCGTCAAGATGCCCGCCCTGTCGCCGACGATGACGGCCGGCAACATTGGCGCCTGGCAGAAGAAGCCCGGTGATGCCATCGCGCCCGGCGACGTGCTTGTCGAGATCGAGACCGACAAGGCCAGATGGACTTTGAGTACCAGGAGGAGGGTGTCCTCGCCAAGATCTTGAAGCAGACCGGCGACAAGGACATTGCCGTTGGCAACGTAAGCTTCCTGCCCCGATGCCGTTGCTTTTGGCTGTTGTAGCTGTTCTGGTTTTGCCAACAGCTTGTCACGAAACGCCCGTTGGGTCTGTTTACTAATCGTCTTCCATGCAGCCATTGCCGTTCTCGTCGAGGAGGGTGGCGACGTCAGTGCTTTTGAGGGCTTCACCCTGGCCGATGCTGGCGGCGATGCCGCCGTCCCCCCAAGGAGGAGAAGAAGGAGGAGGCTGCTGCCGAGCCCGCCCCGACCCTGCCCCTACCCAGTCGAGCCCGCCCTGCCGAGCAGGAAGACTCCAGCTCTACCGGCCGCCTGCAGACCGCGCTCGACCGTGAGCCCAACATTGGCGCCGCTGCTAAGCGCCTGGCGATTGAGAAGGGTGTGAAGCTCGACGGCCTCAAGGGCTCTGGCCCCGGCGGCAAGATCACCGAGTCGGATGTCCAGAAGGCTGTGTCGTCGGGCTCTGGTGCATCTGCGTCGAGCGGCGCTGCCGCCGCCACCGCCGCGGGCGCCGCTTACGAGGACTTCCCGCTGTCGGGCATGCGCAAGACATTGCCAACCGCCTGACCGAGTCCTGGACCACCAACCCCACTACTTTGTCTCGGCCTCGCTGTCCGTCAGCAAGCTGCAGAAGCTGCGCGCTGCCCTGAACGCGTCCGCCGACGGCCGCTACAAGCTCAGCGTCAACGATTTCCTGATCAAGGCCATTGGCGTCGCCTCCCGCAAGGTGCCCCAGGCTAACTCGTCGTGGCGCGACGGTGCCATCCGCCAGTTCAACACGGTCGACGTCTCGGTCGCCGTGGCCACCCCCAGCGGACTGATCACGCCCATTGTCACGGGCGTCGAGGCCAAGGGCCTCGAGGCCATTTCCACGTCTGTCAAGGAGCTAGCCAAGCGCGCCCGTGACGGCAAGCTCAAGCCCGAGGAGTACCAGGGCGGCAGCATCTCCATCTCCAACCTGGGCATGAACACCGCCGTCGAGCGCTTCACGGCTGTCGTCAACCCCCGCAGGCCGCCATCCTGGCCATTGGCACTACCAAGAAGGTTGCCATCCCGGCCGAGAACGAGGACGGCTCCGTCGGCGTGGAATGGGACGACCAGATCATCGTCACTGCCAGCTTCGACCACAAGGTTGTCGACGGCGCTGTCGGTGCTGAGTGGATCCGCACGCTGAAGCAAGTTGTCGAGAACCCCTGGAGCTGCTGCTGTAAGGCGGTAGACCATGGCCTGTGAGGGTGTTGGGACGACGTTCTGGCGGAAGAAGTGGTGAGTGTCTAGAAGGCGTCTAGAAAAAAGGTGTCTAATGGAGGCCGGCCGTGGAGGCATGGAGACATGGCAGGGCCTATTGCTATCACCACAACTTATATCAATCTTATATATATAGAAGCAGGGGGAGGTCGGTCGAGAGAGGTCCTGCGCTCCGTGCTGGTCTGGTCCGAGATCGACATGACCCCGTGTACAACGATCTGCCATTTTGCTGCGTGTTTAATAGCTGCATTTATCTCTCTTTCTCAACCGTTGTATTGTTCAGCCCTATGTGACGTTCTTGAATACTTTTCTTGTCTTTTTGTCTTTCTTCTCTTGTCTTCTTTTTCTAAAAGCCGTCATTGACGGGGTGTTCTTCCACGGTATATCTGCTTTCGCGTAGCGTTGGAAATGCTTCGTTGTGCTCGTCGCGTGCCCTCCAATGATAGGCCAGGACGGAGCCGCGGCCAATGGTAAGACGTGGCAAGTGACAGGACGGGCCAATTTATGAGGACTTGCTTCGTAATACACGCCTGTTTGGTGGTCGCTCCTTCCTGCATTTTTGGCGCTTGAGCTGGTTGTCCGCAGTGCCTGGAGGCGGAGGCCTAATATCGCACGGTGATCACTTCCCCTACGAATGCTGTCTTTCTGCGCTTTTTGCGGCTGCTGCCTCGGACTTTCGGCGTTTTGCGCAACAAGTTGCGCCAGTCGCAGTGAAAGGCAGCAATAGAAAAACAAAGCTACGGGCAACTCGTACGTTCCGTGATGAATGGCCCATGCTCTTTTTGGCACTAGCAAACCGCGCTAGCACAATATATCGACGAAACCGTATGGCTAAAGTCCGCCGTCACTACTTTCTACGAAAACCTCCAGCTGCGCCTGTCGCAAGATCGGCCACACCTTCCTTTCTGTCTCCCGTCGCTCCTTCCCCCGTGCCTTTTTTATTATATTTTTTTGCCTTTCTCACTCGTCATATTGGTCCTTCCTGACTCGTCCGGCTTTAATACATCTCGGCAGCTACTTCCCCCATCTTCGGCGATTCTTCTGTGGCAGGAGCCACAAACGCACCTGCCCTACATCCATCCCAGGGGCAACTTGCCCCCCCCCGTTCCCGTTACTCCGACCTCATCTCTTGACAGTTTCCCAAATTTCACTTTCTCCTCCTCCTTTCTCCTTTCCCAAATCCCTTTTCTTTGCTACCAACAACGCGGCGCTCGCGCAGCCAGCCAAGCACCCACCAGCCGCATCAACAAGAAACTCCCCCACTCCGGCGCCCGTCTTTAAGTCCGACTCAACGGAGCCACCACCACCACCACCATCACCAACACCACAATGGACCCCAACAGCCTACCAATGAAGCGGAAGCGGCGGCGACGGACGCTCGCATGCGAGGAGGTGCGTATTTTCTAGAGCACAGAGTCTGTCAAAGAGCTGCAGACGTCGTGGGCAAGAAGACGGCCTTCGGATATACAGCACCAACTAGGCCGGCAGGCTGCTAACATCCCATGCTTCCAGTGTCGCCGGCGCAAAGTCCGCTGTGATCGCGAGCAGCCATGTGCCAACTGCGTGCAGGCCTACAAGCCCGAGCACTGCTTCTACCAGCCGGACCCCATGGTGACCAAGTCGCCGCCAATGCGCACCGGCCATGTGCGCAAGCTGAGCGAAGGCCCAGGCGGCTCCGATCGATCGAGCGCGATAGCCGCGGAGGTTTTCCAGGAGGTCCGGCGGATCGCATGGGCTCGCTGGAGTCCGACTGGCCGGGCTCAATGGCAGGGACGGCCACTTCGTCTGCCTCGGTGACGGGCGCTTCCACGCCAGCGCGTTATGCCGTTTTGCCAGCGCCGGGAAGTGGCAATGGAGCAGCAGGGAACAGCATCGGTGGCAACCCCTACTACCGGCATGACGATGTCATGAGCCGCGCGGACAGCACCCGGGGCAGCGCATTCCCGTCTCCCGGGTCGATCTCACGCGGCCCGTTGCCGAGCATATCAGCAGTGTCGGGCGAGTCAGAGGTGTCGTCACTCAAGGAGCAGGTACGCCGGCTGGAGAATCGGCTGGCCCTCGTCATCAACGACCAGGACGAGCCCCATCTTCCTCCCCTCACCATCGCCGCCACTCTTCGCACCGAGGACCACACTACCCTCCGCCTCACCACCGGCCTCTGCACCATCGTGGCCCGCCGCACCACCATGGACCACCGCATCACGGCCCGCCGCACCATTGGCCTCCTTTCCCCCACCACTACCCACCTCCGCCTCACATGATGCACCCTCACCACCACGACTTGCCGCACCACGATCGCCATGACCGGCACGACCGGCATGGCCGACATGACCGGTTCGATATGCACCACTCGCACTATCTTCCACCGCCCTCCACGCCTCAGGCTATGCCGCCACCACTAACCGGCCTGCCAGTGTCTTCCCTGCTCGAGTCGCGCTTTGAGGGCTTTGGGCCCGACGCACAGAGCCACCAACCAGCCTCGCCAGTGCCGGAAGAGAGCACTGTGTCAATAAAGACACGATATATCAGCCAGGGCCACTGGATGAATGGCGCGCTATTGACGATCATGGTACGTTGTGTCTGACTGGAACACCTATTTTCTTGGACTTTTACTTATACTTTGCCACAGAAACGCGCTTTTGAATGAGATTATGGGGAAGAAGGACAGTAAGAATAGCGAGCTTATTCAAAACATGAAAAAGTGCAAGTCGCTTGGCCGGACCATAAAGTCGCGCCGCGCCCCTGCTGTTGCTGTCCATGGACTATGGCAAGGCAGATACCGGCGCGGGAGGTGGCTGATGAGCTCATTAACGGCTACTTCCGCACATTCGAGACGGTGTACCGCATCTTGCACATTCCCACTTTCACCCGCGAACTACGGCGGTACTGGGAAAACCCTAATGAGGCCAGTGCCAACTTTGTCATTCAGATGCAGCTGTGCATGGCTATCGGAACGGTCTTTTTACGACGAGACCTGCTCCCTTCGTCACCTGGCTTGCGCAGTGGATCTACGAAGCTCAGGTCTGGCTTCGTTACTCCGGGGTCGTCGCAGAAATCGCGCAATGAATATTCCTGGCCTCCAAACTATGTGCCTCATGCATCTCGCTCGCGAGGTGTCTGGGAACGGTGGGGCGACCTCGTGTGGATTTCTGCCGGCGAACTGGTGCGTGCGGCCATGTACATGGGCCTGCATCGTGACCCGACCAACATTCCCAAGATGCCGCGCTACCTGGCCGAGATTCGCCGCCGCTTGTGGGCAACCATCCTGGAGATTGCCCTGCAATCGAGTCTCGACTCGGGTGGACCGCCGCTTCTGTCAAAGTCCGACTTTGATACCCTGCCACCGGCCAACTTCTTTGACGAACCAGCTCGTCGAGAAGGCTACTCCAACAACGGGAGGCGCTGCTCCCCCGCCGCCCAAGCCGCTGACGACATTCACCAACACATCCATCCAGATCGCGCTGCTCAAGTCCTTCCCAATTCGTCTTGCTATCGCGCGATACGTCAACGATTTCCGCAGCGGCAGTTCCTACGACGAGACGCTGCGGCTCAACTCGGAGCTGCGCTCAGCTTGCCAGGCTCTAGCCGGCACGATCCAATCTTACCGGCCTTCGGGCAGTGCGGGCAAGCTTCGCCCGACAAGCTTCCAGCTGCGCTTCGTTGACCACTTGACCCACCGCTTTTTCTTATCGCTGAACCAGGCGTACCTGGCGGCGTCGCAGAATGACCCCAAGTTTTACTTTTCGCGAAAGGTCTCTGTTGATACTTCTTTGAAGCTGTACCGGGCTTGGTCGGGCAAAACATCCTCTGCACTGCCCTTCACCAACGCCGGGGCCCCTGCGTCGGTCTTGCCTTCGCCGGACATCCGCAACGGACCGACGTCGCTGCCCTCGGCTTGGGCCTCCACGGGCGCCGCTGCCGACCAATATGTGTCTTCATCTCCGGCTGCAGGCAACCGCGATCCGATATCGACTATTGAAACTGGTGAAGATGAGCCAGATGACTTCTTCCGGCTTTCTGTGGCGGCGTCGAGCGGCTTCCGCTCTGTGCCGGTGCAGTGCATGGCGACTCTCAGCATGGATCTCCTGTGGCAGCTCGAAGAGGAACACTCGGTGCGTTTGCGCCTAGGCATCAAATCGGCCAAGGACGTGGAAGCAAGCAACTATGCAAGCAACTATGCAAGCAACTATGCAGGCCACGGCCATGGCAATGGCAATGGCAACGACAGCGCTGGAGACGGCATGCATGGTGGAGACGGCAGCATGTCCCTTGATGCATCCAGTACGCGCGCACCTAGCCCACCCCCGCCCGACACCGGCTCGATGCTGGCTATGCCGGGTGTAGTGACACAGAGCGTCCTTATCGAAGCCCTAGAGCAGACGATCCGGTACGCCGAAAAGCGCTTGCTGGCGGGCGAGACAAACGTCAAGGGCTACCTGTTCCCATGTGCCGTCGTGTCCCAGGCGCGTGCCCTCACGCGCGGCGCAGATGCCGAGGACATGGAGCACAACGGTGATGTCTGAGTGCACGGACAAGCTCAAGCACTGCGTCGACCTGCTGCGTGAGTAGCATCCCATCAGACCGGCAAAGCGTTTGACGACGACGCGACAACCTCCGTCAGCATTGGCTCGGACTTGACCCTGCCGACACCGGACAATGACGGCTCTTCACTTGGAAACATTAACAACGTGCCCCTGTTGGGTGGCGAGGATATGCTGATGGGTAACGGTACTGAATGGGGCTGGATGGATCTGGTATGTTTCCTCTTTTCTCTTTTTTCTGGCACTTTTCGAGACGACACTAACAGAAACTATAGATGCAAGACCAAGGTTTCAACTTTAGCTTCAACATGAACGGCATGGACACGTTCTTTGCCGGCATCTAAGTATAGGGTCACGCCAAGAGGACTTTCTCAAGATCAATATACGTTCATGAACCTTTCGCTTCTTGACATATCTTGAGTGGATAATCAGCTTTCGATTGAATTTACGTTTTGACCAGTGTACGCCGTACAGAGCACATAGCCCTCAATTGCTTCTGTTCTCAGAGGAAGCGTGCCCTGAAACATGCGAGTTTCCACTAAATGCCAACAGCACTCTCGACTACTCTAAACTCCTGCCCCTATTGTGCCACCGCCTTCGGCCTTAGTTCCGGGCGTCGGCAGTGCTGGTGGTGGCGAGGGCGACTGCGTCGTCGGCGGCACGGCCGTTTCCAACACGGATGCCGCAGACGACCTGCTGCAGCGGTAGTCGGTCACGGTGGCGGGCGACGCCGTGTCAGTCACGCGTCATCACAAATTGCACGACGGGTCCGAGGCCGCCAATATTGTGGATGGCCAGGTTCGGGCAGCCGTGGCAGTCAAAGTACCGCGTGGAAACAAAGGTCGAGGGGTGGATCGTCTTGGTCACGTTGACAATAAGAATGTGTGTCAAAGGTTGATCTCGAGGGTCCGAGGTGCACGCGAGGTCGCGCGGCGTGGACATGGAGGCGGTCGGGCTGGGCCGCGGCGTGAACGTGATTGTGTTGCCCGCCGCTCGATGCAGATGCAGGGGCCGTAACGGACAAACACCGATGGCAACTCGGGGATACCGTGCAGGGGCGGGTGCTGTGGAGGCGGCAGAGGCTGGACATCATCGCCAATGGGCGGGGAATGGGCTGCGTGGCGGACACGTCCCGGACGCCAACGGGGCCAGCCACGGCGCCAGCGGCCGTCAGAAAAGAAGGCTGATGAGAAGCATGCTTGTAGGTATAAAGATGAAGCGATGAATGAGAAAGATGAGACAAGTAGGTGAAGCTTTGCACCATTGAATATGAATGGTGATTGCGGGATGAAGAAAAGAAGAGAAAGTATTAGAGGGTTTTATGTTGACGTCTTCGTTTCCGGGGTTGAAGGGAACAGAATGGAGAGAGCGTCTATGTGTCTTTATATTGAATGCCTCCAAAAGGACACACACATGATCAGCTGCGCAACAGTAAATAGACAGAGCGAGTCTCGGAAAATGGCATGCAAATAGAATCAAGTGTATGGTGAGAGGTTCTAGAAAATAAAACAAGCGGATCGACAGCTGCAAGCAAGGACAGGAGTACGAATGAGAAGAAGAAGAAAGAAGAAAGGAACGTGACATGCCACTTCACCCGGAAAAGTGATACTGAAGAGGCGAGGGAGGCAGGGCACGGCTTTCCCGATGGGCCATTCGGAGAAGCTGGCGGTTAATTTGCTTTGTCCTCCGTATATTGGATGAAAATAAGGAGAACGAGAGAAACGCAGTGCATGCGTCCCATATGACGTAAGAAATTTTGATTCCTTCTAGAAAAAAAGAAAAGAAGGAATACACAAGCAAAGGTGCAAAGAATAGAAAAGAGGAGGACCAACACCACCAACAGCCGTTGGATGCCCAGAAGCAGCTCTGCATATCCGATGGTTACGGAGGCGTGGCTAGGTGGTATTATGCAGACATCGGCGGTGGCATTACGGTCATCGTTGATTGAATAATAAATGGTCAAAGAAAGTAAAGAGAGTAAAAATAGCTTTGATTGCCAACTGCTATACGTGCGGCGCTTGAGAATATGCTTATTTGTTATTATTGTGTCGATGGGTTCTAGGCACGTCAGTCGTCGGCTGGAATGGATCTTTCTCGGTTGCCTGTCTGGGCGACGGACGATTGTTGTTTTGATCTCTCTGGTTTAGCTTTCTTCGGAGGCTTAATCTCAACTGTTTAAGATTGAAGGAACAACTTTCAGGGGCTGTGCCTTTCCATTGTTCTCTTTTTTCCTAAAAAAAAAGAGAAATCCCTGTGTCTGTTTTTGCGCTTGAGTTTTAAGAGAGCCTGCAAGTTCACGAGGGATATCACTCGCCATTCGATTCCACGATAGACACAAATCTTTCACGGCAAATCAAAGTACACACGAGCTGAGAGTTACTGGCTCGAGAAGGAGATGCATGGCTTCGTTTGAGACGAGGTATTTTATAAAGTAACCAGCCTTGTCAAGAGAGAAAATCAAAGAGACAGCTGATATGTCCATGAGACCCTAAAACGGCAGATATAAGGAGGTGACTAAAATGAATAAAAAAACCAATGTTGAAAAAAGAGAAAGGCTTGATGTTGAAAATACATGAGAAGTCAGGATAACAAAAAAGAAAACAGAAAAAAAGAGACCCGGGCGTCCCCTCCCGACAGCTTCATAATGGGGCAACAGCTGCTGTTGGTTGTTGCTGAACATACAGCCGCATATTGTGTTGCCGGTGTGGCCGCGGTTGTCACCGGGAAGGCTGGGTGCATTGGGCACGCATACAAGGCGTTCTGGATATGCACGGCAGTGCACCCTTGGCAAATCATAGTCTGCGTGGCCGTGGCCGTGGCCGTGTTAGACAGTCACGTAGCCGTTCCAGGCACAGGGGTTTAGCACATGCGGCGCCCTTAATTGTAAATGTGCACGCGGCCGCCGCTACCGTCGTGGGTGGTGGTGATGGTGCTGCTGCTGCTGCTGAATTACTCTGCGCGGGGATGTTAACACCTTGCGGGTCGTTGTGCTCCGGCGGTGCGGGAACGACCGCCTGGTTTGGGAAGCAAGGCAGGACGCAATAGGCCCACTGGGGAATTGAGGTCCGCCGGGGCGCAGCAAGGAAGGCCGTCTGATTGCCGTCACAACCCGCTCGGTGTTGAATGGACCTGCAGGGATGACAGGGTTGCGGTGATGACAGGGTTGGCGGGCAAGCCAAAGCCAGGATGGGGCCCGGAGCACCGTCCTGGCTCCAGCAGCGACAGCACGGCCCGCTTTTCAGGGGTGGTGGAGGAGCCATCATCGCCGTAGCTACCGTACGACGGGTCATCAGGGTTGAGGTCACCGCCGGGGGTGGTGGGATCCGCCTCAATGGGGCCACCGGGCACGACAGGGTCAGGGCTGGGAGATCCGCCAGGATTGCCAGGGTCCGGGATCAGGGACCGCCGGGTGTTGATGGGAGACACGGTGACGGTGGACGAGGGCGGTCCAGGGAAACCACCACGTGGGCGTGGGCGGGGCCAAGAGGCCTTGCCCGTCACGCGGTCCAACCGGCGATGCGGACACAAGAGGCACCGCGAGCGCGAATGGCAAGCGCCCAAACTCTGGGGGGAGCCATGGGAGAGCGTATGATGGGTTGTGGGTAGCGGGTGGTGGGTGTTGGCGTGAGTTGTTTTTGGAGAGAATATTTGTCAAGGATGTGATTGCGTTGGAAACGGTTAGAATGTTAACAGGAGCACGAGCAGGAGCACAGCCGTCCTTAAAGACTTTGCAAAAGAAGCTGGCAAGAGTGACTGTCTATGATGCAGAAGCGATTTTGGGTGCGTTGAAAGAGTGCAGGAAGTGATGTGGTGCTGCGTGGTGCGGTGCGATATGGCATGGCATGATGCGTGCGAGTGTAGTGGTTTCTTCAAGAAAGAAAGACGAAGAAAAACAAGATGGAGTGATCGTCTTGCGCCGCCATCGCCATCGCTGGTCATTTGCACGGATGGGCAGGCCTATATTGGGTGCCGGCTATATGTGTTATTTATTTTATATGAATCGTGTTCCCAGAATAGAACCTCATTTCGACAGACGGAAATAGGTTCATGAACGGGGCTCCATTCTCGGCTTGACCTGCTCCATTGGGTCTTTCCTCTGTCTCGGTCTCTAATTCTAGATTGATTGTGCGGACGACGTGGCAGTCTCAACAACGACGATATTTTCTCCTTTCCCTTCTTTCCTTCTCGTCGGCCATGACCGTCATCCCTAGCTTGCGGCGAGACCCTTTTAAAGCCGGAAATGAGCAGCTATGTTGCCAAGTTGTTTGACACACGGTGCTATTGTGGACTTCACTTTGAAATGTTTAGACGCGAGGATGTGGTTTTAACACTTTTCGCTATTATTCGAGTTGGACGTGCAACCGTTCATGCCTTAGCTTGTGATGTCTTGCCCATCGTACTCCATGGGCCCTTGGTCATCCATTATGTTCAGGTGTATCGGCGAAAGATCGACGGGTAAATGAGATGATTAGACGTCGTGGTGGTGTTTATCCTGAGAGAAGCGAGGCCCAACTGAAAGGAGCAGAGAGGGTAGATAGAGGGTGGCGTTGGTTTTGGGTTGGGCTCTTCCCGTGTCTCGCACCCCGGAGCGGCGGTCTCCCGTGATTTTTCAGAGGAAAACAAGAACATTCTTTGATCCTCGTTTTAAAACCATCTTCTATCTTTCCTCTGGCTATTAATGTCGTCAAATCGCCTCTCTCGCCACTTGCGTGGCCCAAACCGCACCGCATCCCTTCTTTTGCATTTACATCCACAATCTTGTCGTGTGTCTCAAGAGAGATCAGGGCACCCCGTGCAATGCAAGGCAATTGACGGGCCCAGAACCCTCGGCCTCCTTTTCACTCATAAACCTACCACGTCTTGTCGGGTGACGGCGGCGACGAGTGCTGTCGTCATACAGCCGGGCCGGTGGCCTCCTTTGACAACGACACCCTCTTGACCGTCTTTTCACGGTCAATATCTTTTCCTGCTCTCCAGCTCTCCGTCATTGCTCGCCATGAATGCTAGTCTGTCTATAAATAAACAGAGTTTAAGGTTACCACAGGCTATCGAACCCTTTTCACACAGCGGAGCATCTATTGCATGTTGACTCCGAAATGATGTCTTCCACACTTACAGCGTGCTGATCTTTTTCTCACGGGAAAGAGAACAGCAGAGGAAAAAGTCATTTTTAGGTCCTTAGCTCGTGATTATTTAGACATTGTTTTTTACAGCTGCCCAGAAAACATGTCACAATTTACGGTCCAGGCGGGACAATGACAAGTCCAGATTAACTTTTCTTCTTTTCTCTCTTTACAATGGGCTCAATACTATGGCAAGCGTGAGCTCAATCGCACCAGTGCAGCTCATCAACGATGGGCTGAGACCAATATCGCAGAAATCTTCTGATTTGAAAAATAAATAAAACATAAATAGAAACGAAGTCACCAAGGTGCAAGACGTCAAAGAGCCATGGCCTGAACATGCGCTGGACGTCAAATGGCTTGACAAGATAAGTCATCAGAAAACAGCTCTGTCACGTATCGCCACGCATTGCCGCATTGCACGTATTGCCGCTTCTAACGCAGATAATGCGACGAAGATTGTACCCGTGGTTGAAGCTCGCTCCTTCCCGCAGAAGTACACCATGAGCTTGTGACTGAGCAGGCAAGAACGACCGACGCTCTAAATTGGCGGTCGCGACTGCCTGTGCTGTCACTCGCACTTTCCGCCCATCGTCGATTTAAGACAATTACCCCTATCTCTGGTTCGGTCGATAGTTCAACTTGCACCTTGCATAAATCGGATTTCCTTCTTTACACGTTGCCGTCATATGTCGTACACCATGGCATCCAATTCGTGCGCAAGTCGATCCAAGATGCAGGCTCTTGTTGGACGAGATCCCAGCGGCAGGACCCACTCACTCACCTCATCTTTCCCCTCTAACCACGTCGCCAATGCACGGCTCCCCAACCTCCTCATTTTTTTCCCGCCTTGCACTACCAGCCCTATGATATCGACGTACTCGACTTCTACGGAGTCCTCCATAGCTTGCACTCTATTCGACATTGTTCCCGTGTCTCAGTCCGGCCCAGCACGCTCTGTACCCCTGGAATCGCTCTGATCGACGTCACCTCCAGCTGCAGAGCTGATTGAAGAGATACAAACGAAGACATTGGCAAATTGGCAATTTACCGGTGTTCCAGTCGGCCCTTTACGCAAAACAACATCACGGCATCCGACTAGCAAGGGCCAGTTTGGCAGCCATGGATTTGCCCGAGAAGCCCAAGAAGCCGGCTTCGCCGCCGGCACAGCGTCGCAACGATTACCGTCGCGTACGGCACGGGACAGCCGGGCAGCTACCCGTCGGCGCCGGGCGGGAGACGCAACGACGGGGCCAAAACAGAGGTCAATGGCGGCTATGGCCCCAGCGGTGATGGCAGCGCACAGCGGCCCTACCGCCCCTACGACTCGATGCCGTCTCTGCTCTGCAGCAGAAGCCTTCATCGCCACCGCCTCAATCTCTCCCCCCAAATCAGCAGCAGCAACAACAACAGCAGCAGCCTTATCCGCCGTACATTCCCTCGGCCCCCGCCTCCATGGTCGAGATCCCCCGCAGCCAACCATGTCGACGTCTGGTTCTGTCGTCGGAGGGGCCCCTGGTGGCGGTGTAGGCGGTGGCCGGAGCGACAGCGGGTATGGCGGCGGTCCCGGCCGTCCGCCTCTGGGCCCAGGGCCGCCGGTTCTGACACAATCGCCGGGCCCCATGTATGCCACTGACACCATGACCAAGGCCGACATTCGTTCGGCTCGGGCATCGGTCGAGGAGGGCCTAGGTCGCATCATGGATCTGCAGCGCCAGCAGCTTCAACACCTGCAGTACGGCCCCGGAGCCGCCAACGTTCGCAACAGCACGGCGGCAGCTGTCCAGGAGCAGCTGCGGTTGCAGACGGGTTCAGTGCTGCGAGACCTGCGGTACGTGCGTCGCGCCATCTATGGCATCGCCAAGGCTGCAGAGAACCACCGGTTCCGGCGCTGGCTTGTTGGCGGCGTCCTGGCCACGTTCATTCCCCTCGTGCGGCGGCTGTTTCGTCGTTTCGGTAGCGGGAGCAATTCGAGCTTGAACAAGAACACTGCCAACGACACCGAGTATGCCTTTGTCCGCAGCCGGTCGCTCGTCGACCGCATGCTCAACTCCGTGACGCGTCGTGGCGGCCTGGCGTCGATTGCCTTTTTCGTCTTTGCAGTGCTCTATATCTTTAGCAACGAGGTCTCGCTGCGCGTTGCCCGCACAGTCGGTCGGCGGCTGAAGCGGCTGAGCACCAAGCTCGAGCGGGGCGACGAGCCCTGGACGAAGCCGACCTGAAGCAGCTGTCGGGCTGGCGCTGGCGCGTTCTTCTCTGGGGACGGCAATGAAAACATCATCATTTCTTGGCTGTTGATAGCTAGTTTTCCCCACCATTTTATCATTTTTATGCGCCATAAACCTTTACGAAGAGCACGATTTTTTTTTCTTTTTTTGCATCTTAATACTACATATGTTTGTTTTATTTATTGGCTACATTTCCTGTTTAATCAATACAAAGTTGTTTTGTTACTTATGCAATTGTATGTTGCATGTGCAAGTCTTGCTCGTCCTGCGGACGTTTTTGGCAGCTTCAATATTTACCTATTTACCTATTTACCTATCCCTCCAGCCTCCCCGAAACTCAACAAAGAGGACTTGGGCCTTTGGCAGACAAACTAGGGGCATAAAGAAACGTTTGAAGCGTCAAACG
The DNA here is from genome assembly GCA_016097085.2 of Sporothrix curviconia. NCBI lineage: Eukaryota > Fungi > Ascomycota > Sordariomycetes > Ophiostomatales > Ophiostomataceae > Sporothrix > Sporothrix curviconia. The sequence continues at coordinate 47,624 of JADMNF010000035.1, forward strand.
TGCCGGCAGTGGCAGACGGAAACAAACAACAGATGACAAGAGGTAACAGAATTCAGGTCAACCGGCCAGCCACTTCGGATCCTGCCAAGTTCACCCCATCACGCTACAGAGCGAGTGGTGGTCCTATTATTGAGACTTGCCGATATCGAGCCCCTGCCACACAGACACTGGGTGATTGAAGTTCTTCATACAGCTTCTTTCCCCTGGAAAGATTTCTCCATCATAAGATTTTTTTCTTCTTCACGAACTCCCCCCTAATCGGCTCTCCAAGGACTCTCGGTGGTTGTTTCCCTTTCGCGGGTAAAGTGGCTGCTCCTGTTTCGTGGCAGGGCCGTGAGTGTTTCTATTTTGCCCTTTAACAATATTCACCAAACAGTCACACGGCCTTTCTCCTGGCAATGGTGTTTACCCGCCGACCCTTCGGCCTCCAGTACAGCACATTGCAGCAGCCCATGACCTTCGAGGACTACTGAGAAAGCCCAACCATATGAGTCCTTTGACAGAATTTATCCGGCAACGTCCTCCTTGTCGACGTCTGTTCGTTCAAATCTTGTCAGCGACTGTTAAAACGCCATTGAAACAGTCCTTTGCCGGGTCCCCTACAGGAAAGGATAGCGATTTTTCTTCCTTGTGAGGCGATCTCGTCATATTGACGCTCTTATGATATCGGGTCCAGGGCAGGAGGAAGGGGCACAGATGGACAGAAACAACTGAGAAACATGGCCCGTGAAAGTCGAGCTTCAGGAACACGGAGTTGTTGTGATACGGACGGGCAGCCGACAAACCCGAGTATTGCAGAGCTGGATGATGGATCCCCGGCAGGATCGATCGTCGATGCCGATGCGCTCATCCTCGACCAGGCTCGGGTATATATGGGACGATGCTCGCCTCGGCGGTTTCTCGACGATCCCAAATATGTTGCTTCTCTCACGCTTCTATCTCGACAAAGATTTTTCATTCTCTGCATCCTATTTTCCCACTCCGTTCCTTTCCTCCCCATTTCTACTTTTACCCCGTTCCTTGCCAGCTGTCTTGACGACAGTGTTCCTCAACTGCCTTTTTTTTTCTCATTGCTGGTCAATATCCCTCCACATCTTCATATCCACCACCTCGACCATGAAGACAGTATCTATTCTAGGCCTCTCGGTCCTGGCCCAGGCCGTGGATCCTCTGGTGACTCTCAACTACACGCAGTTGCAGGGCTCTGTTATCCCGTCCAACGGCATGACGCAGTGGCTCGGCGTCCGTTATGCGGCTGCCCGACCGGCGACCTGCGCTTTGCGGCGCCCATCAACCCACCGGCTACGACGGAGGTCCAGGATGCCACGCAGATGCAGGCCATCTGTCTGCCGCGCAGCCCGTCCGACTTTACCATGCGACCGAACCAGCGCTTCAACGTGTCCGAAGACTGCTTGTTTGCCAATATCTTTGCGCCTTCGAATGCTACCACCAGCAGTGCGCTGCCTGTGCTGTACTTTATCCAGGGCGGCGGCTTCTCGTCCAACTCCAATGCAAACTTCAACGGCAGTGACCTGGCCGCATTTGGCAACATTGTCGTGGTGCAGATCAATTACCGTGTCGGCCCTTATGGCTTCTTGCAGAGCCGTGAGGTGCAGACCAACGGCAGTCTGAACAACGGCCTCAAGGACCAGATCCAGGGCCTCAAATGGGTGCAGCAGAACATTGCCGCAGTATGTTGTTCGCTGTTGCATGCCCTTTCCTTATTTACGCTGCACAATTTGCTAACACGAGGACGCTCCAGTTTGGCGGCGATCCGAAGCACGTCGTGGCCTCGGGCGACTCAGCGGGTGCCACCTCGCTGGGCCTGCTTCTTGCCGCATGGGACGAGGAGGACCCGCGCCTGATCAAGGGAGCCATCCTGGAGTCACCGTCTGTGGCAACAATCCGGACGCTTGACCAAGGCCAGGAGCAGTACAACTGTCTGCTGCAGGCGACCAACTGCACGCTGGCGGCGAACACGCTCAACTGCCTGCGCGCCGTCAACGCCACGAGTCTGCAGACGGAGCAGTGCCAGTTCAACCCGCATCTGGACAACGACCTGGTGCGCCGGCCAATGCTACAGAGCTTTGACGAAGGCCGCTTCCTGCACATCCCATCATCGCGGGCACCTGTGCGGACGAGGGCACCAAGAACGTGCCGGCGCTGACGAACACGACCGCACAGGCACTGCAGTTCATTGACAACCGGGTGTTCAACGTGCTGTCCAACACGTCACTGACGCTGCTCAACACGACATATCTTCTGACGAACCGCACGGGCGCCATTGCCGTGGCCAACACGGTTGCACAGTTCCCCAACAGCGGGCCCCTGTGGCGGCCGCTGGCCAACGCGGCAGGCGACGCGGCTGCGCACTGCATCACGGCGCGTCTGCAAAACGCTATTGCGCGCGAGGGCGTCAAGACGTTCAACTACCGGTTCGCGGTGCGCGACGACGAGCAGGAGCGGCTGGGTTTTGGCGCGTACCACACGGTTGAGCTCAACGCCGTGTTCGGCCCAACAACACGGACGGCAACCCGCCCAAGTCGTACCGCGCCGGCCAGAGCAACGCGGCCATTGTGCCCGTGACCATGGCCTACTGGACGTCGTTTGTCAAGGCGCTCGACCCCAACGACCTCAAGCTCGCGGGCACGCCCGATTGGACAGCGTGGGCTGGGCCCGAGGGCCGCCAGCGACTGCGGTTCCAGACCAACGCAACGGGCCTCGAGACTATGCCGGACGATCAGGTGGCCAACTGCGAGATGCTGGACCCGATGCTGCCGGCGATCGAGTCCATCTCGGCGCCCGGCGTGGTCGTGGCGCTTAACCAGCGCGGCCAGAAGAATGGCACGTCGTGGGCGCAGACGGCTGGCCAGCACAAGCAGACGAGCGCGGCCGCAGGCCCTCAGACTCCTGTGGTGGCGAGCACCGTTGCCGGCCTCATTGCCGCCGCCGCTGCTGCTGCTTTGGCCCTGGCCTAAGGGTTTTTTGGAGGGCACTCGTCTGTGTCTTGTATCAGTACGCTTATTGTGGTTTTATTGTGGGCGTCTTGGACTTTTTTTTTCCCTTTTTTTTCTTCTTTTCCTTGCTTTCGACCTTTTATTTTGTTTGATTTATCTGGTTTTGTTTGGGTTGCTTTCCCGGCACCCCCTGTATTCTATCGCACTCTGTACTCTTGTAAGATGCACTTTACACTTACACTCGCTTTTGTCATCTCATCTGCCGTCTTGGCAAGAATAGCGGCGTCTTTTTGGATACCTTTTCTGTTCCACAATTTCCAGAGGCAGCCCAGCCTTGCCGTTGACGTCTTTCCCGCTGCTGCTTTCCTTTGTTGGCGATCTGAATTGCCTGCCTTGCATTCCAGCCTTGCAAGATAAGCCAAGCAACTGAGCCGCCCAAAACAGCCAGGCAACGACTCGCCGGTCCAGGGAGCCAATCATGCAGCACGGGCTGCAGGTCCCGATGCCTTGCTGCCTCTGCCTTGTGGCAGCCTAACACGCTTGCTAAGATGAATGAAGTCTAGCATCGACACAGCTGAACGCCAACGCAACGCGCCCCAATTTCCCCAAGACTCTTTTACAACGGCTGCCAGCTGCTCCGCCTCAAGCCCCCTAGAGAGCCCGAAAGCTGTCTCTGGCCTCGTTTCGCCTTGTGTTGAAGAGATGGGAAGCGTGGCTGCCAAGCGGGTGCCCATTCGCTTGATTTAACCAGATTCTTCCTCGCTTTTATCCGTCTCGGGCAAGTGCTGTTCCTGTTGGTCTGACACTGACTGGGCCTTTTTTATTTTATTTATTTCTTCCTTTTCTCTTTCTTGTCCTTGTGCTCGTATTCCCATATTCTTGTAAGCGTCAAGGTGAGGATCAAGTCTTGGCCCCCAACTCGAACAGGCACCAGCCTTTTAATCTGCATATAAGTTGTGCCTTGTCCCCTCCTCTGTCTTTCTCTTGATTACTTTCCTTTCCTTCTTTTATTCCCATCTCTACCATTCGACCAACAAACAAGCTATCTTAACGCTCAATTGTGCAGAAGACATACTCTGTGCTGTTTATTTCTTTACCCGCCATACTCACAACCACACCTTGACTTCTTTGCCTTTACCAAAGCCTCAACATCCTCCTCCACACAGAATAGAAACCCCCCCAAGCAGACCACACATCATGGATGCTGTCCACAAGCAGGAGTTTCGCGTGCGCGATCTCCAGACCCGGACGGTGACTCTGTTCCCAAGCCGGGCTCAGATCGTCCGCGACATTAAGGACGTCTCCCTCAAGGTAAGCCGACAGTCTCTCTCTGCGGTAACCCACAACCACAGGACCCCCACTAACACACGACTTACAGCCGGCATAAACCAAATCACTGTTGTCGGGTTGTCGCCGACGGTGGACGAAAACTCCATCAAGGTGGAGGGCACGGGCGCCGCCATTATCTCGGACATTGCCGTCGAGCTGCTACCGAACCGCGAGATCTTCCAGGATATTTACCCCGACACGGACGAGGAGGACAAGAGCGAGACGGATGACGACGACAACAACAACAGCGACGACGCCGACAAGGAGACACCCGAGCTCAAAGAGGTGCGGCGCAAGATCCGCGCGCTGACCGACGACATGAAGCGCGCGCGCGAGGTGGTGTCGAGCGCCGAGAGCCGGCTCAAGATTTTGGAGGCGTACGGCAAGATGCTCGACCGCAAGCGCGGCGTCGACATTGACGCCGGCGTCGAGGTGTACCGCACGGAGCGCGCCAAGGTGTTTGCCGACCACATGGAAGGGTCGGTGCAGACGCGCGAGCTGGGCGACGCCATGACGGAGCTCGCCAAGGAAGAGGCCAAGCTGGTGCGGCAGCAGGTCAAGGTGGCGGACAAGGCGCGACGGGCGCGCGAGCGGGCGCGCGAGGCCAAGCGCAAGGAGAAGGCCAAGGTGCAGCGGCGCAAGAACGAGGCGCGCAAGGAGAAGCTGCGCGTGCAGCGCGAGCGCGAGTTGTACTGGCCGCGCAAGTGCCACACGGTGCGCATCACGCTGGACGCGACGGCAGCCGGAGGTGGCTCTGTCTTTACGCCGTCGTCGTCGCGGCGCACGTCCATTGCCAGCGTCACGGAGCTGGCCAAGCCGGCGGTGGCGGCACCGGACGAGCAGCCGGCCCGGGGGCGGCCGACGACGGCGACGCAAAGGACGCGGCGCCTCTGCCGACGTGCGACCTCGCCATCTCGTACGTGACGTCGTCGGCGTTCTGGTCGCCCACGTACGACCTGCAGCTGTCGACGACGACGAACACGGCGTCGCTGTGCTTTGACGCGCAGCTGACCAACACGACGTCTGAGGCGTGGACGGGCTGCAAGGTGGTGCTGTCGACGAGCCAGACGACGTTTTCGGGCCTCAACGACACCATCCCGACGCTGGTGCCGTGGCGCGTCAAGCTGCAGCGCGGCTACGGGTACGACGCCATTCTCAACAGCCGCGAGGAGGTGGCGCACCGGTCGACGTGGCAGGCGCAGCAGAACGCGCTGGTGACGAACCAGCGGCCGCGGCACGAGCTGTTTGGCGTGATGCCCGAGCCGCAGATGATGGGCACATGGCTTTGCCAGTGAAAAGCGCGGCGTAAACAATCTGCTGCAAGACATCCGGGTAGCTGGCCGCATGCGCAGTACGAGCCAGAAGCCGGCCGGCACCAACCCGTTCGCGGCGGAGACGGCCTTTGGCTGGCACGGACAGCCGATGCAGATGCAGCAACAGCAAGCGCCGGCGGCCGCGTCGGCCTTTGGGTCAGCGCAGGGAGTGTTTGGGTCGTCGAGCGTGCCTCCGCCTCCTCCGATGGCTCCGCCGCCCATGCCCCGTGCCCTGGGTGTGCCGTCCATCTCCATGGGCGGCCCCAGTGCCTCGCTGAAAATGAAGAAGGGGATGCGACGCTTTAGCGAGGAGGAAGAGAACTCGTCGGAGGACGACAACGCCGCGGGCGGGTGACATCACTGCGCAGGACGCGGACGCAGGCACGCTCTTCGACATGGCGGTGCCGGAGCTCGAGTTCCAGGAGTCGTCGTTTGAGGAGACGGGCATGACGACGACGTACGACCTGCCCGGGGTCAAGACGCTGGCGCCCGGGTCGACGGCGTCCAAGCAGGCGCGTGGCGCGCATTGCGTTTGCCAACGTCGTGTTCAGACCACACGGTGGTGGCCAAGTACAAGCCGGTGGCGTACCTCAAGGCCAAGCTCAAGAACGCGAGCAAGCTGACGCTGCTCAAGGGCACGGCGGCCTGACGCTCGACGGGTCGTTCATGGGCCGCACGACGCTGCCGCGGTGCAGCGCGGGCGACACGTTCCCGCTGAGCCTGGGCGTGGACCCGGCGATCCGCGTGGCGTACCCCAAGGCGGATGTCAAGCGCGCGAACGACGGGCCTCTTCTCCAAGGAGGACAGCAACGCGTACAAGCGGTCGGTGACGATTTCCAACACGCGGGCGAGCGCGGGCAAGCCGGTGACGCTGCTGGTGCTGGACCAGGTGCCGGTCAGCGAGGACGAGAAGAGCTGCGGGTGGAGCTGCTGCAGCGCGCGGGGCGTGTCGGTGGGCGGCGCGTCGGTAGCGGCGGGCGTGGGTGTTGTGACGGCAGCGTCCGGACGGCCTGCCATTACGGCAACGGCGTCGTCGTCCGGCGCGGGCGGTGCGCGGGACTGGGGCTCGGCCACGGCGACGCTCAAAAAGGCGGGCGAGGTGGTATGGGACGTCCGGCTCAACGCGGGCCGCACGGTCAAGCTGGACCTCGAGTACGACGTCAGCGCGCCGACGGGCGAGGGCGTGGTCCAGTGTTAGGGCTACGCGCCATCCCACCACGAGATGCTGCGCAGCGAGGGCGGAGGCGCGGAGGCGGAGTTGGAGGGGGACGGCCTCGAGGGGACGGAGGTGGAGGAGGTGGTGGACACTGGGATGGCACACACGCGGAGCACGGGCAGGCGGAAGAAACAAGAAACAGGACGGCAGTAGCGTGAGCAGCGTGCACAGCCGGGGCTCGATCCGGGGCCTGAGCAGCTTGTTTAAGAGCAACAAGTCCAAGTAAGGCCCGCCGGAGGTACAGGTCTACGGTTTATAGGCTTACGAGGTGGAGGAGCAAAGCACATAATTTTGAAACAGTCATACGAGTCGAGTATGAGGCACATGAGGCACGTGGTTTTTTATAGGATTTTGAATTTCAAAAAACAGCTGTAGCACTTGATCACAGCACTTTGATCTTTTATCTGCAGGAAAGCGACCATGGGGAATAACAGTGAACGTGCAAAAGAAAGCAAGAACAGAAAGAAGGATAAGAAATACAAAAGGTGAAAAGGCAAGACAAACGAAACATCATCCACCAGGGGGACACACGCCACTCCACTCCTCTCGACCCTAATCTCCCGGCGCACGAGCGCCACGGGTGCCATGTAGCGCTTTGTGGCCCCAGACAAAGTAGTAGAACGACGGAGAAGAGCATGGTGCCGACAAAGATGACGACGTTCCAGTTCATTGGTGTCGACGGTGACCTCGGCGGTCTGCGGGAAGGAAGACAAAGGACCCCAGACGACGGCGAGGAACAGCACGCCCAGGTTGACGGGCCCCAGCGCCGAGCGACCAGCGGCGCGGGGGCAGGGCGGGGCGCGCAGGCGGCGCATGATCAAAAAGGTGAAGCTGATGAGGTAGGTGCCGAGCAGGGCGCTGACGGCCAGCGAAGCCGATGGCGTTGAAGGCGACGGCAGAGCCAATGTTGATGAGCGACAGACTGGCTGGTGATTGGTAAAAGGTGTAGCAGCACGGCGTTGAGGGGGATGTTCCAGCCGGGCTTGACGTGGGCAAATAAAGGCCGAGCCGGGCAGGCCACAGTCGCGCGCAAAGGACCAGGTCTGGCGCGAGACGGTGGCGACGGTGGAGATGCAGGCCGAGGTGACGTTGACAATGAGGATGGCGGTCATGATGGAGGTGCCGGCGATGCTCTGGTGGATGTTGTAAAAAGAACCTGGATAAAGGGGTAGCCGGTGGCGTGTCGACGACGGCGAGCACGTCGCCGAGCGTGAAGCAAAAGGTGATGAGCATGATCCAGCCCATGGCGCCGTTGATGGTGGCCGCCCACATGATGGCGCGCGCAGCACGCGCGAGCGTCGCGCACCTCCTCCGGACATTGTGCACGGTGGAGTCGCGCGATCAGCGTGTAGACGGGCGACAGGCAAGCCCACCATGACGGCGAGCCCGGTGCTGCTCTCAGCCGCCGAGGTTGAGGAACGAGCACGTCGCCGAGCGTGGTCGAGCGCGCGCGGGGCTCAGCACCCACAGCGGCACGGAGCACGGCAAAGAAGCCCAGCACGTGGACGACGAAGCAACGGTGCCCCTCGACAATGGGTAGGCGGTTGGCCAGGAACGTGTTGAAGACGATGCAAAAGGCCCGTTGATGCAATGACCAGCAGCGTGCCGTTGCCAGTTCATGAGAAACTCGTACGCGGGCTGCGCCAGCACCAGCAGGCCTGATCATGAGTGCCGGCCAAGAAGGCCAGCGAGGCCAGGGCCCGTCTGCCAGCTCCAGTACGGAGAGATCCAGCCAATGGTGTAAGCTTAAAGAACTTTTGCGGCGCGCGCGGCGGCGCAAACTTCGTGACACCCAGTGGTACTGGCCCGCCGGACGTTGGGCGCCTATGGACGCCATCTCGGCAAATGGAGGCAAAACACCAGCAGGCTAGCCCAGCCGACACGATCAGGTAGCCCCAGACGAGGCCGGCCTTGCCGCCGTTCATGAGCCCAAAGGCGCTGGTCCATGGAGCGCAACTCTCCCACGTGCTCATGGAGCGGTGCACTGCGAAGCCGAGCGTCGAGAGGAAGCGGAAGTTGCGGCTGGGGGGTTCTGTTAAGCGGGTGATGGGTGACGAGGCAGTGAGGGTGAGTGATGGGAAAAACGGGACAGAAACCGTACGTTTTGAGGACCTGGTCCGGCCCCAGCATCTCCATCCCTCGCGCGGGCCATTTCCCAGCCCTCGTGTGCTCCGCCCCTTTTGCCCGGTTTGAAAAGCTGTGTCCGTTTCTCAAAGTACTGTTGGCGTTTTCCGTAACGACATTTCTTTCGAAATGTATTTCCCCTTTTTGGTTTGCTTGTTGTTAGTCTTTCGACATTGTTGAGTGAAGATTTTGGGGAAGGAAGAGGGAAGGGATAAGGAGTGTAAGGAAGAGGAAGGGAAAGAGAAGGACGAAAGTGACACAGGCAGGGAGGACAGTGTGGTACGAAAGAAAAGAGGACAAAAGAAAGGACGAAGAGAAAAAGGAGTCCGGAAAGTGACACAGGCCAGGGGAAAGGCTATCATGTGTGGGGTAAACGAGAAAGAACAAAGAACTGGGAAAGGACGACAAAAATATGAATCGAGTCAATGGAGACGAAGACGAGGACGAAGACGGGGGGGACAAGATAGAGAAGGGGAACAAGAAATCAGATGGGGGGGCCAGGGAGACGAAAAAAAAAGATAGATAAAAACCTGAAAGGGGACGAAATCCCACTGTGGTAAATTAAAAAAGGACAAACAAGTCAGAGGCGGCCATCTGGTAAAGCGGGTAGAAAAAAATGAAACCAACAGATAAAGGGAAAATGCAAACCCACATGGGAATGTCCCGGCCGCTAGGGCTCACGAGAGAAAAGGGGGTTTGGAAACGGGTCGGGGGCTGGGTTTGCGGAGAAAAAGTGGGGCCCGCTGGAAAAGACCAAAGAGGTGCCAGGCGGAAATGGCCACGTGATAAAGTGTTTTAAGGACGGGAAAGCAGGAAGCCTTGTGGAGAAAAGAGGGGGGAAAGGAATTTACACGCGCCAACCGTGCAAGCGATGGCAAGACAGGATATCAGCTAAAAGATGGGAGAGGGAAAAAAGGCCCAACGGGCTTGGTTGGGGGGGAAGGAGGACCAAAGAGGAAAAGAGAGTTCGCGGGGCAGAAACAGAAACCCATGCGCCGGGGGGAGGGAAATCAGCCGTTTCTTTTTTTTTTCCCCTTTATTTTTTTCTTTTTTTTTTTTTATTTTTTTGTTTTGTTGGTTTTTTTTTTTTTTCCCCTTTTTTGTTTTTCTTTTTCTTTTTCCTTCTGTTGTCCCGCCCCTCTTGACCTTGTGGACAGACGACCAGCCCGTGCCAACATGCAAACACGGACTGAGGACGCTGCCACGAGGATGCAGGGAACCAGAGGGGAACGACGTGCCGCCATGGCCTATCAGAGTGCATCTGCACATAAAGTTGCACGGCATACGCCAGCAATGCGCCCCTGGCAGGAACTCCTTGCTTCCCGCAGACTCCAGGGCGTTGGCGTGATAGTCCCAGACGGGAGTGATCGCCTCCAGCGCTTCCCTTCTCGTTGTCCATCTTGCGTAGCATGGCTGCTCCCCTGGGTCCTGCATTGCATCTATTGCTTTCTGTTCTTCTTTTGGCCTTTTGGGTCTCTTTCTGTCTTGGGCCAGCCCATGCAAGTAAGATGCAAGTACGAGTCCATGTACGCTTGGGCCGGCCCGGCAAGGCAACGATCGTCACTGCCGTCACGTTCAGCGAAAGACAGGACCCGAGAAAAACAGTTAAAACGAAATACCGTAACAGTCTATTCACAGAGCTCACGTACAACAAGATCGACGGGCAACCAGACATCCTCGGCCAGCCACGCGGAGGGCAACGTTGGAATCCAAATGGCCACGACAAAGTACAAAGAATTCAAAAGGTAACCAGGCAAGAATGCCCAACGGTCGATGCGATGCCACTCCCGGTTGGAGGGACTCGGACAGGCTACACTGACGGTGACAACACGGACAGCAGCGAACCTCGCGTCTTCTCACAGCCCTTGCTTCAGCCCCCAGCCAAGTGTCTCAGTTCAGATGACGGCCGGAGGCAGCACATCCCAAAGTACGCCGTACTCTGTGCCGCTCTGGTGTGCGCTTTTGTGCTCCATACGAGGGAGGACCTGGGACGAGATGGGACAAGACAGCATCTTGCCAGCAAGTCTAGACCGAATCTGGACTGCGTTTGGACCGGCCACTGGATCGTCCAAGACACGGACGAAAAAGGTTAAAACGGGAGGAGCATTGGGCCGGCCAGTCTCCCAATGTCTTGGTTTCCGCTCCCCCTGCCGGGGCTGGCTCCAAGGCTAGCGGGCGTCGATCATGGTCCGTTCTAGACGAGGTGATCCAGGGGGGAGGCTGGGACAGATGGTGGGAGGGGGAAAGGGAGGGAAAAAATAAGAAAAGGAAAAAAAAAAGATGGAAAGAGGATACAGCCACTTACACGAACCCAGCACGCCCGATAACCCCTTGCTCGATGCTCTCCCACGGATCGACATCAGCTGCAAGGGAGAACGAGGCAAAAAGACACAAGCAAGAACATGGGAAACGAAAAAGGGGAAAGTGAAGGCGGATAACAAAACGAAGACCTTAAACGCATAGATAGACTTGGGTGCGGCGAAGCTGAGGGCGGAAATCTTTTGGGGTATGATTAATTGTGAACTTCGTCTGAGCATCGACTCTTGTGTTCAGGCTGCGCATATACTTTCATCGATCGGATGAGTTCGGATGTTATGCTGCAGAAAATGTTGATGTTAACTTGATAAGCTATCGTCTTTATCTAGTCAGCAGATACGCTACACTTGTAATGAGTGTCGATAGTGTCCGGCCCATAATAGATCTGTTGTTCATGAGTGTGTTATGTTGGGACTACAAAAAGTAGCACTGCTCGTGCCCTTCGTGGCATACAACATACATGCATGTCTGGCAAGCCTCAACAATGAGATCGAACGCCCGGTTAGCTCAATCGGTAGAGCGTGAGACTCTTAATCTCAAGGTTGCGGGTTCGACCCCCGCATCGGGCTCAAATCCTGATGCGCTTCTTTCACAGAAGCACCATTTCGAATTCTCAGTTTTTTTTTTCTTTTTTTGCGTTCAGCATGGGAATCTCTTCTCCTGTTTTGTTACTTATTGCGTTTCTCTTTTTCATATTTGGAGTGTGCAGATTTTTAAAATGCTGTGATAGCAATAACATGTTTATTTGTTTTTTTTTCATTTGCTTTTCAAGTTTTGAATCACTTCGACTTGTTTTAATTTATCTTCAAAATATTTTGGATAAAAAATGTTATTGATTATTTTGTTAAACAAAAAGTCACCGTTTTATGCGGGCAATGAAACAGAACTAAAGGAAAGCAGGCACTGGCATAAAACACTGAGATTTAATGGTCCGTCGCAACGTAAACAAACAACCGTCAAAACACGAGAAAGTCGCTTTCTTCATTGCTGCCTCATCGCCTCCCAAGACAGGACATGTCAAGGGCCGTGCAACGCTCAGTCACAAGCAGGCAAGATGGCCGAGTTGGTTATGGCGTAAGGATTAAGGTTCCTATGGAGAAATCCGCGTGGGTTTAAAGTCCCACTCTTGTCAGTCTTTTTGGTCCTCCTGCTTGCAGGAGATCTTTTTGTTTCTTGAATCATTTACCCTTTTACACCCAAGTCTGCGTCACTAAACGGTTCGTCGTGTCTTCAAGTCATACGAGTGGCTGCTTGGCCGTATTGTTCGGGGAATTATGCTCGGCTGCCATGAAATTGGCCTGCCATTAAATGAGCCTCATATTCTTCTTTCTTCTTTCTTTCTTTCTTTTTTTGTCCGTCTCTCTGTTTATCTGCCTGGCCTTTCTTGCTATTTTGCTTCTCCCCTTGCCGCAAGCAACCTCACACTTGCGCAGGCTTGTCCTCTCGTCCATCTGGTGGTCCCCGACGCAAGGGAGATCAGCACTGCAAGGGGGATCCATCAAAGTGGGCCTTTTGTTCGGTGGCCGTGCTCGCCCGCCTCTCTCGTAGCTCCTCTGAGCTCCTCTTTGCTTGTGCTGTGCATGTATTTTCGCTCGGAAGCAGCCGCCATTGGCTCGGATGGCAGGATTGGAATTATCTTCGTCGTCTCTCACTTCCTCCCTTGGAGCATCCAGCGTGCAGGGCTAGCGGTACTTTGGGTGGCAGATCATCTGTCCTTGTTAGTAAGTAAGAAAGGATTCAGTGGAAAGAAATAAACCGTGCGAGGAGAAAGAAAGAAAAAAAGAAAAAGGAAAGAGAAAAGAAAAGAAAATAACATCAATAACCTTAAGTTTACGGCATCTTCTAGGCATAAAGAACCGCGACGTTACTCACAAAAAGAGCCTTTGCTTTGGCCCACTATTGCAACCCCTGGCGTCCTCGTTAGGTGAGCCGATGCGATCGACGTCCGCTGTCACGCGCCGTTTTTCTCAGTTCTACCCCTGCTTGGAGCACTCCCGTGTCGCGCTATGACAGAAATAGACAGTAGATAGTTCCCGGAAGACGTCAACACACTCTGGACAGGCTTGTACCTGTCTTTTCCAACGGCAGTGGTCGTTGCAGTTGAAGCTGTTCTCAAAAGATTTTAAGGTGTTATTAATTCCCCGTGTAAGAGGCTGCTTCGTTGTAGTGAAATCTGTTCACACCTGGTCATCACATCTCATCATTACATTCTGACGGACGTCATGTGTGATTGATTTAGCTTTGTGGCCAAAAATTGTGCCCCAAAAGCACAAATACATGAATACGGAGCACATGTCCAAAGTACAGTCCAGAGATTCGCCAAAGCAACATTACAATTTCAAGATACGACCTGCGTCAAACTTATCACTGAAAGGGGCAGCAAAACAAGACAAAGCAAGGGCAGGTTGAAAGCCACTTCGAACAAGGCCAGCAGTGTCTCAGTCCGTAATGCTGATCCTTTATGGGGTCGACGCGTCTTGTTGCCGTTTTTTTGGTCTCTCTATTTCCCTTTTTCTTTTTTTTTTTCTTTTTGGTGGCCCTTCGAATTAATGCAAGTCTGTTTCAAATCTTTGTGTCCCCTCCTCCCCATAGACTCGACAGCAGATGAGACATTGGATTTTTCAACTTTCATGCTTGAGCTATTAGATAATGGGCCCATTCTGCCTACATGTCTCACTTGCTCTGCCGCCACGAGTACTCGTATGGTGTTGTTCAGGCTTTCTTTTCACACAGCCTCCCTTTTATTCCCTCTCTACGTATCTCTCGGCACACCATCAAATGCTGTCTGCCGCCTTTGCCATCCCTTGCCTAGGACGAGCTCCATATGCTGTCTATTTCTCCATTTCTCCATTCTCGCATCTCTTCTCTTGGTGGAATCCCTTTGCTGTTTATGATCGACCTCGAAACTTGCCGAGTTTGCTTGTTTCTCCGTGTCTCTGCCGCGGCCGTAGTGTATGTTGTCCATTGCCATGAACTCTTGTCCTGGTCGGTTTGTCTAGTTCTTTGTTACTACTGTGCTGGTGCCGGCAAAGACGTAGATCATATGGGCCCAACCCACGTAATGCTTGGCTTTCTGTGCGTTTTGATATCTTCTCACGATTTTTCGAGAAACAGCGTACACCCTGCTTCCCTCCCACCCACGTCATCAGCTCACTTTTGTAGCCAGGGAGAGTTAATCGTCTTCGCCTGTCGTGCTACTTTTGTCATGATCGGACGTTGTCCAGAATCCCACACCAAGAAAAGAAAAAGACGAAAAACAAAAAAAAGAAAAAGAAAGAAAAGAAACATGCTCACTTTCTTACCACCGCCACCGTCTTTTGGAATAGAGAGTGTTCTGTGCCACCAGCTATCTCACTCATTGTCTCCCATACTGCGTCTTTTGTTTCTCTTTCTCTTTTTGACGCGCCGTTCCAAGCCTGTGCTCGGCCTTTTGACTGAGTGTCTTGTCCTGTGCACCGCCTAGACCACCTGCTGCATGTGCCAGACATGTCCATGCTCACTCGCTTCACAACTGCACTTTTACCTCTGACCTTATCCTCTATCACAGGCTGTCATTGACAAATTAAAAAGAAGCGCCAAAAGAAGACCAACTATCGGCTGCATGTCTCACGGCAAGCTCGCCCTCTCTCTCTGTCTCGAGACCATCACCCGTCGGCGTCAATCACATCTCTTGGCCTCTTTCACCACCGTGACCTAAAGCTGATCCCGTCTATTTTTCCCGCTATTTCTTTCTGTCCCTCACCCACCCCTCGCCTTCCTGATCGTCGCTCGCCGACCCCATCTCCCTCGTCTTGGTCACATCTTGCAGGGGACCGCCTGGCGACTGGCAATCTTGACAATCTCTTTTCCTGGCCCCATTGACTCGCTTGTTCGCCTTTTTCTCTTTTTTCTCTTTTTTCTCTTTTTGTTTCTGTCTCTCTCCTCCCTGGTCACCGTTAACGGCGGGAGAGCGACGAAAGGATAGACACAAAAAGATAAAGTCGAACGAGACACACCTGTCACTGGCCGAAGCCGTACGGAGTACTGGTCCTCTATCGTCCTTTCTTCTCCTTGTTTCCCATCTCCTCCTCTTCTTTCCTTCCGAGGAGTAGTCTGAGGTCGCCGAAGTCCTTTGCATACTGAACGTCCACCTCGTCTGTTTCCCGGTTTCTTTGTTGCTCATCAAACTTGCCTGCCTAACATCTATACCTTCCCCGATTTCCCCCGTTCTGGTCGGCCTGAGGCTCTTTGCGACTCATGTCTCTCTTTGTGGATCTCATAGCATCTCATTTATACTCTTCTGTCCTCCCCTTCCTCTCATCATCGTCACCTCCTCCCCTCGCTTCTTGTTGATCTATCTCCTCCTCTGCTCGCTGGTGCCTCTTTTCGTCCTTTGCCATCTTGCTGTGTCGACTGTCATCCCAAGAACTTGAGGCCAAAAAAAAAAAGAAAAAAAGAGACACACCAAGAGGCAAGAGACACTAACGACACTTTTCCTTGCCCGCCATGGCAGACAACACAACAGTCCTGCCGCCCCTCAAGGCCGTCACCGCCACCGACCAGGGCGGCATCCTCGCCATCACTGCCAGCCTCGGCCTCGTCTTTGGCGTCATCTCGCTGCTCATTCGCACCTATGTGCGCATCGAGTGCCGAGCCTCCTTTGGCAAGACGACCATGTCGCCTTTCTCAGCATGTTCTTCGCCCTCATCCAGGGCATCCTCGTCTTCTTGGCCATCTCGCGTGGCTTTGGCGAGATTGTCGCCGACCTCACGCCCGACGCCATCCTCGCCTGGCAGCGCGACTCTATGTCAGCGACATTTTCTTCCTCATCGGCATGTGGCTCACCAAGAGCTCCATCGCCCTGCTGCTCATGCGCCTCTCCGCGATCACTCGCACAGCGTCATGGCCCGCGTGCTTCTCGCCGCCTCGGCCGTCTACTTTGTCGTCTCCCTCTTTGTCGTGAGCATCCGCTGCGACATCTCCAGCCGTGGAACGACGCCGTCGACGGCTGTTTCCACCTCCACCGTGAGTTTTTTTTGGTCCTCGCTGCGCTCGCTTTTTCTTGTCCTCGCCGCGCTCGCAATTCTGCTAACACCTTGCCAAGTACGCGCCGCTGGGCAGCCGTCACTGTCTTGGACATTCTCACCGAGGTCGCTCTCTTTTGTCGGTGGTGTCTGGCTCGTTCGCGGCGTCCAGCTGCCTTGGAGCAAGAAGTCGGTCGTCGTCATCGCCTACGGCTTGCGCCTGCCCGTCATTCTCGCGGCGGCCGTTCGCCTCTACTACATCCACAGCTCCCTCTACAGCGACGACGAGTCACTGCACGGCATCCTCGCGTCGGTCTGCACCCAGATCGAGCTGTCGTACGCCGTCATTGCCACCACCAATGCCCTGCCTCAAGCCTTTTATGAGCGCCCTCAACACCGGCTACGGTGGTGGCGCCACGTTTGTGCTGAGCCAGACAACACCCAACTCGTCGGCGCTGCAGCGCAGCCGCGACACCGCCGGCACGACGTCCTCGTCGTCCAAGGCCAAGGCCAAAGTCAAGGCAGCGGCCGTGGCCATGATGAGCGGAGCCGCAGGCCGGCGGAGGCGGTAGCGGCAATGGCACGTCTTGGGGTGCTGGCAGCCGCAGCGGATCGAGAGCCCGCAAGTCGACCGAGTCGCAGACGCGGATCCTCGTGGTCGACGACGGCGCCAAGAGCAGCCAAAAGGATGGCGGTGGCAGCAAGCAGTAAGGACGGCACTGACAGCGACGGCAACCTGTCCGCGGACGGCCACGATGACTAGCAGCTCAGTGCCGCCGCCCATGCCCCGGCTGCACCGTCACAAACACAGTACATCCCGCCACCACCAAGCAGAAGTCGGGCTACAATGCCGTCAAGACGACCTCGACAAGCAAAAAGCACCACTATCACTGCAACAACAATATTCCAGGAGTCCCTTGGCGGGCGGTCTCGGATGAGTGCGCAGTCGCCAACGAGCGAGGATGACGCAGCAAAGGAGATTAAGCGTCACACAAGAAAAGGAGTTGGAGCCGATGTCGCCGGCATCCCCCGAGGCCACGTCCCCCATCATCCCGGCATCGCCCAGCTATGCACACTATGCTGATGGCAATGGCCGCGAAGCGGAATTTGGCCACGCAGAATAATTTGCGGCGGTTTCGTCTCTCCTGTCTTTGATTTTTGTTATTATTTAGTCTTTTCCCTCCCTTTTTTTGGTGTCAAAGGATGGCCGGTAGCAAGTAATGGGAACAGCAACTGGAGTATCAGGAGTCTTTGTGTGTCACTTTCATTTCGAACTTACTTTCATTTGGCCAACAGAGGCGTGCCTCTGTTGGAGGCCTGGGGCGGTTGTCAGGATATACCAGAGCTACACTCACTCACTCGTGTGCTCTCTCTCTCTCTCTTTCATAGCCCACGTCAAAAGACGTTATACCTTCATTTGAACAATTCCAATTTCTTCAAACTCGGTAAACAATCGTCTCATTGGGATGTCGGTGCATCTCGGATCCCAGCAAGGCCTCCAGGCTTCCGGTCGACAGGGAGCTTTCCATGAGCTTTTTTCGTACAACTTCAAGCGCCGGACTCGTAGGCGGCTTTGGCAGCCACCGGATGATAGTTCTTATCGTGCTCAACGTCAAAATATAGACTTGAAGAGTTCAGGCTCGTCATACTCGAAATCAGCCTTCTCCTTGACGGAAAAGGCCGAGATACAGTACCACGAGCTACGCCACTCGCCCGTCCGCGCGCTCGTTCTCGCCCACATCAACCATCACATGGTTCGGCAGCTTAGCCAACTGCGGGCAAAACACGTCCAAGTCAGACCACAGGAGGCTGTTGTCCGGCGTGCGGCGCATCATGAGCATATCTGTCTCGCGGCGGGTACTCCTCTTCAAGGAAGACGATAAATTTGGGGTCAAACTTCTGAAGCCGGTACCGGCAGAGCACCACAAAGGTGACGTGCTTCGAGATGGCGATTGCAATCGGGCGTGTCTGGGACCTCAAAGTTCGTATTGCGCATTATGACGGCGCACTTTGACGGCTAGAAAACCATGTCGTAGCGCGTCCACGCATATGCCTTGGGACGAAGAAACAGCCGGTCCTGCACGTCCACAGGTGCGTTGGCGCATGTCCTTGAGCCGAACATAGTCGTTGCCGTGGCCCTTGGTCGGGATGTGGACCGCCGACTGCCGGAGCATCTTGGTCGTGCTTAAGCTGGCTGAGTCGATGAGAATGTACCAGTCGTGCACCAAGAAACCCTGCAGCATCATGACGTCTTCTTCTTTCAACCCGGCGATCCCCGCATCCCAGTCCGCTGGAACTGGTTGGGCCCGACTTTGATCAGGTAGATGCCGATATAACAAGCCATTTTGCGTGCCAAGCAACAGTAAGTAGTGGTTTGTGCGTGGCGATTTGTCATCGGCCGATCGTTTAGACACCAGTCGCAGGTACATCGATCCAGACACAAAAATGCCTCGATTGGTGACGGTAAACCCTTCCGCGTTGTCCATGAAGGGGTGCAGACTTCCAAACCCGGAAAACGACTCCGGTGAGGGGGCAAAGAGACAGTATTGGGTGCGCTTGGGCTTCATATGGGCGGCTGTGGGTGTTGTCACAGCCACAGTCGAGGCCCCGGCTGGGCACGGCTTACTGACCATTGGTGGCTTCGCGGACGTTGCTGCCCGGCTGGTACTGCTCGTGGCCGATGTAGACGGTGATACAGACCGGTTCTTGCCCTTTTCGGTCCTTGCCGTCTTCTCCGTCAGGGATGGTGTCGCTGGCAATACAGCGCGTTGTGTGGCTAGTGAGGCTGGTGACGCTGGTGACGCCCTTCCCGCGGCGTTTCCCGGGCTGCCTGGCCGAAACCCACTGCTCTGTTTAGAAGTCACGGGCACAGGGACCATCATAGACGAGCCTGCTCCGTTTCCATTTCCATTGCCGGCGGTGGTGTCTGCCGCCTGGATAGAAGGCACTGCGTCTTGCGGCAACTGCCAGGCAAAGATGGTCATGTCGCTTTGGTGGCGTAAAATTCTCTTCCTGCAAACGCCGAAACGCCGCGTTTGCCCTCGCCATACAGCAGGGGCATGTTGACATTGAGGATGCCCAAAAGGCAGTAGGCAATGTCTTCGATGCGCGTTGTCTCACGCCCTGATGCCCAAGACATGCGGCGAGCGAGAGAGTAGCTAGAGGGCTCGGCCAGGCCCGCGAGGATGCGGTGGGGAATGTTGGTGCGCTTGCGGATCTCGTTCACAAAGCCCGTCTTGGGCCCACGACTCACCCAGTCAGCGTCGTAAAAGAAGACGTGCCGGGGCGCCCACGAGCTCCTGCAGTGTCCAGCCCCGCGTGAACCACCGGCTCTCAAACAGCTTCTTGTTGGGCGCGTCGCGCGGCACGTCCTCCAGAAAGGCAACACAGACAGCGGCGTCGCGGTACCACTGGTACATGGAGTTGATGGCCTCGGACAGCTCGCTGTTGTTGGTCTTGTCGATGCAGCACGTGTCGACCCAGATGAACTTGTGCTTGAGATCGCGGGCCAGCCGGACCATGTTCATGATCTTGGTGTAGCCATCCCGGGACTTGCGCGATTTGCTCTGGAAATCCTGGAAGGTGACCTCGGACGGGCCCCATCGGTGCGAGAGGATCGCGTACGGCGGAACATTGGGCGGATAGTACTCCTCAAACTCCAGCGAGGATGTGTTGATGAGCCGCATGGTGTCGGAGTCTGTTCACAGCTTGCTTGCTCGCGGCTTTCTCACGGTGTCGATTGCTGTAGATACGATTGTGTCTGCTGATTCGAGGACGAGAGGTTTGAGGGCGGAAATAGAAGAGAAACCCCGGGAAAGATTGATTTTCTGAATAAAATAAAAAAAGAAGGAAAGAAAGAAAAGAGGCAATACTCGAAAGGGCTCTTCTCTTTGCGGGCACGAATCAAAGCTCACTGGTAGTCCAGCCTTGTTGGGCACTGAGCCACTGCAGTGCGATGAGGATGAGGCGGGCGCAACATGCAGGAGGGGCTGTGCCCACATACCCCTCCCGCCATCACGTAAGGCTGATTCGCTGGAGCGGCGGCATCAAGGTGGTTGTGGTTAGTTTCTGCGGAAGGATTCACTTGAGGCTGTGAAGGGGGAGAGAGAAGTCTTCATTTTGGACGAGATCTGGAATGTGGGATACGATGGTTTGCTGCCCCTTTTCGGGTCGCACCTTCCACGACAGCGGCGTTACATGGTCTCGCCTTCCCAATGTGGACCTGTGCGGGCACACCTCCCATAACGGGACTTGGGCACCACTCGCGCTTTCCTTTCGAGCTCAGAAGATGGTGAGTGTGTTTCTAAGTCTTGTTTATCAGGTTGAAAAAAACAGACGATAAGAAATAAAACTCTTAAAAAGGCACTTTTAAATATTAAAAAAAGAAAAAATATTGTTCTACAAATATTGTTATACAAAACTTAAACAAAAAAATAAAACAATTGTTTAATATTTATCAAAACGCCTAAATAAACAATCTTACGGTACCATGAAGAAGTTGCGCGAAGCCCTCCCATTGGCCAGTCCAGATCCACGTTAGACCCAGTTTTATCTGAAACACCCTCTTTTTATTGGTTGCACGTAACTTTCGCACTTTCTAGACAGCTGATTCGTTCGTTTTATTAGCGCGCCCCAGTTTTACGGCCATTCGAGCACTCTCATTGGTCAGAATCGCGATTTTACTCCACTTTGCAAGCCCCGCCGGACGCGAAATCGATTTAATTCGTCGAGGGAGTGTTTTATATGGGTCTTAAACGATTCAATACTCCCCCCCCGGAGCGGCCGTAGGTCGCGAGGGCTATAACTGCACCTTAAAGGGCGTAGCAGTCAGGATCAGTCCTGAGTCCTGGAAGCAAGGCGTAGCAACGAGGCATCAGCCCAACCCGCTAAGGACGGCCGTAGGTCGGCCAGCGGCCATGCTCGTAAAAAACATAAACATAAACGAAACTGAGCAGACCACGAAACTCACGTAGGATATTTCAGTAATGACCTACCGTCGAAAAGTAACAGGTGGCATTCCCCGGCCGGCTGACGGAGTGTCCTGGTTGAGTTGGAGTGGTCTAGGACGGAGAGGTGTTGTCATGATGTGTGTTGTGTTGTCTTTTCTTTCTTTCTGTGGTGTCTACAAGCTGGTACAATAATTTTGTGCTCATTGCTGCGAAATCTCAATCATATTTAATTCATTATATTATGTACGCGTGTCGTATTAAAGACAAATTCACGTACGTCCTCTCCACATAACTCCATCACGTTGCAGCTATCAGAGAGTAAAAGCCATACTCGATGCCGAGGTCCTCGCGGCGGGAGGTACTCTGGGGGTCAAAGTAGGGCCGCTCGCCGAGACCGACGACCACGATTGCCCAAAGCGATCGCCGTGGCCACGGAAGTCAAAGGTGGCCGTGTGGAAGACGCTGCGGTTGTCCCAGATGGCTGTTTTGTTAGTTATTGTTTTTCAAAAAGTGCAAAGAGAAAATAACGAGCAACAAATCGAGCTCAGCGAGAAAAAAAAGAAACAAAGCGAAGCGAGGAAAAAAAAACAAAGCGAGCGTAGCGAGGAAAAAAAAAGAAAAGAAACTCACCAATGTCGTTCTTGTTCTGCCACTTAAAGCGCACCTGCAGGTCGTGGTTCTTGTAGACAAGGTCCTGGAACCAGGCCAGCAGGTTCTTGCTCTCCTCGTCGGTGACGCCGTTGATGTGTCCGACATGGCCGCCGACGGGGAAGATACTCTTCCAGCCGTGACAGGGTTGGTGCGCACGACGGGGTGGACGGCCTTGAGCTCGGTGCCGACGTTCTCGGCGCGCCGCGCGGCTTGTCGTACATCTTGAAGCCGGCCGCGCTCGGCGACCTGGCCAAAGCCGGGCTGGTGGAAGGTCACGCTGAGCGACTCGAGGAACTGCTGGTACGGCTTGCTGAGCGAGTCGTAGACGTCGTAGCCCGAGGCCCACAGCGTGTCACCTCCCGTCGCGGGCAGCTGCACAAGGCGCAGGGACGTGTAGTCGGCGGGCACGGCTCAAAGGCAATGTCGCTGTGCCAGGCGGCGCGGCTCTGCTTCTTGGGGCTGACAGTGGCCTCGGGCGCCTTGCGGTAGTACTGGTCCTCGTTGCACGGAGCTGATGGTGCTGATCTGCGGGTCCTCGCCGCCGAGGTCGCGCTCCGAGTTGAGGATGGGGTGGATGTGCAGCGACGACGTGGCCGGGCGGCCGGTGAGCGCGCCCAGGCGCAGGATCAGGTCCTTTTGCAGGTCGTTGGTGAGGTTCGTCTGGTTGCGGAAGAAGGACGACGCCGCGCTGCGAAATGGTAAATGGCCAGGTCGCGCAGCAGCGCGTTGGCGTTGGGATGGTTGAGCCAGTCGACGAGGTTGGCCTCAGGGTACTCGCGGCCAATGGTCGGTGTCACGTCAAACGACTTGAACTCGTCCAGGGCGCCGGCTAGCTTGAGCGGCTCGCGGTGGTGTCCACAGGGGGGTGGAGGCAGGCTCGATGGCCGTCTCAGTGGCAGCCCCTGTGACCGGAAGCCTCGACGGGGTTCTCTTCCACAACAGGGACAACAATCTCTGTGGCCAGTGACTTGGTCACATCCACATGCTCCACGGGAGTGGGCAGGGTCTCAACAGCGCCAGGAGCCATGATGAAGACAGTATACGGGGTATCAAAGAGTGGAATGGGGGTATCAGCATGTATCAAGCAGCCAGGAGTGGGACTGACGTAGAGCAGTGGAAAGGTGTTGGAGAGGAAAAGGCTTGAGGTGAGTTAGAAGAGCCGTGTAAGACGAGCATGCGTCCATCTTTCCTTTATATTACTGGCACGACAAGACGCCATCAATTGGCCACAGCCCATTAGGCACTGAGCCCCAACGCCACGGGGGAAATGCGAGCATCATGTCTACCCGTTGGCCCCTGTTTCTCTCTCTCTTCTTTGGGCTGTATGTCGCGAGCTCGACAAGCGCGGATGGCACCTTCTCTGTGAAGGAGGGGGACGGGAGGGAGCATGGACTGGCAGGTATGCGAAAGATGTGAGTGGCAGAAATCCTGTAGAATGATCTCGTATTAGAAAAGAGAAGAGGACCGACTGCATGAGCATAATGTCATGTCAGGGTCGTTTGATACTCCGTTCTCGACGCTCTTGAACAGCACCACCAATCATGACATTTAGATCGAGTGTTTCGTCATCAGATATACGTAGTAGAGATGGACAACTTGGACAGAGCCGTTCAGGTCCTGCTGCTTTGCTTCTGCATTATCCGCATTGGTTCTTCAGTCAACGACGCTATTGGGGCAACTCGCGGAAAACTGCCGAGCCCAGTGTAGACGACAAACCATGCTCGAATAGAATGATAATGGCCCTCTGCATCCTCTGAGTCTTCTGCATCTTCTCTTTTTGATATCTTTTCCCAATGGCAATCTCTAGTCTTGGTATTTCTTGGCCCTTGGATACTAAAGCGGTCTCGAACACATACCCTGTACGGCAAATACTTCAACAGCAAAGGTAGACCCCAGTGCTGCGTCGAAACTGCCAAGGTTGGGATGTTGTCTCGTCGAAATCGCCATTCTGCACCAAATGGCACAATTCTCGGCACGAACCCGGTTAGTGCCTTTTTTCGCGTGCAAGTCCGCGCATGGGGTGGCCGAGGTGCGCTGGACAAATCACAGGTCCTGACTTACAGGTAGAAAAGGGCGCTAAACAGGAGGAGCAGTCTGTGCCGGGCAAGAGCGGACTAATGAACGAGAAACGAACAAAGACGCCAGGAAGAGGCAACAGGAGTCGACACAAGAATAAAAAAGGAAAGCCCCGTAGAATTTGAAAGACATGACCGGTGTCTGTTGGCATTATCGACGCCACGGAGCACCGATAAAGGTGGAGAGCTCCCTCCCAAGGGCAAAGCCGGTGGGATCATGAGCTGTGGGCGGATCCGGGCTGGGCGTTGTTCGCGTCACTGGTGTGGACGATCACGAATCAACCGTCACGCAATAGTTTCTGGGGAAATACCCCGTAATACTGAGCAGGGAGTGGCCTGCATGCTGGAGTTGCAGCCACTCAGAAGTTCGTAAAAAATACTATTCGGAAAAGAAGCAAAGGGCAGAGGAGGAAAAGTGAAAGACTTTTTTTTAAAAAAAGGGACGGACAGAACAGACTCCGGTCTGTCCGGGATAGACGAAAAGACCGAAAAAGCGGATGCGGGGTCTACAAGAGCTGCACAGACTACAGAGACGAGAAAGCACAGACGGCCTCTGGGCCATGATGAGTTGACTGAGAGGCTGCTTGCTGGCTTGCCGTCTTGTTTTATTTTTATTTTTATTTTTATTTTCTTCTGCCACGCGGCTGCCAAGTTGCCAAGTAAAAACGTCACAACAATGCTTGACGACTGCATTCTGACGACAAGTTGCGCGTATTTTCATGTCGTGGCGATGTGCTATTCAGCAAGATTGTGTGCACTTTGCTGAAGATAGACAGACCGGCAAGCAGGAAGAAGTCAGAAGCAAGGCTATCCAAAAAGGGCACGAGTCTCATACGATGAGAAACACCACGTTGATTAATGCACCCAAACGGAAAAGAGGACGTGAAATTAGGAGGGTCGAGACCTTGGGAGCTGCCAACACGACTCGACTCGAGCGTAACATCCCCTGTCCCTTGACCCGCCGGATCGGGTTTTCTGCCCGTCCCAAGGGGCTGGAATTTCATCTATTGCTTCTGCTGGATGCAAAGAACAGCCCGAAAACGATTGACACAAAAATGAGTGACTCGAGCTTTTGGCAGGCCCGTCGACATACGGCCTTGCAATGACGCAAACGATGCTGAGAAGCAACCATAGGTGTCATGTCAAAGATATGTCTCGACTCTCTTCGCGGTAATTTACCCTCTTCTTTCCAAGAGTTCCACGAGCCTGCCATGTGCGCACGAAAGCCGCCTGGGAAATCCTCTAATGACTTGATGTTCCTTGTACTTTTTTCTTCTTTTATTTCTGTTCTTCTATTTATTTCAAAGACTGCCCTGGGCATAAAGCAACAACAGTGCCAAGCGCCAATAAGATTGCTCAAATCTCTATCAAACGTGGAAATCGTCACTTTGGCTGATCGTTTCGTGCCATCATTTTGAGTGGAGCCAGGTCTTGGCCACTCCTATTTTCTCTGGCCCCAGTCTTCAATTGCTCTCGGCAACAAAAGACAGTCTCTGACAACTATTTCGTACAGGCGTAGTTCTTCCATCTGGTGATTGTGCCATCATGCCAAGGTCTTGGGACGGTGATCAGCTCCTTTCACCACCGAGATCTTGCCCAAGTGCTACACACAGAGAAAGACCAAAAATGTGGAAGGCGATATCTGACGGCAGGAAATGGACTGAGCATGGCCTGCCCAGGGTGAGCATATATGAAGAGATGAGCAAGTTTGTATAAATCCATTGATGCATTCGTCAACCAAGATATAAAGGACATCATGATTCCGGCTTCTCGCCAGGATTCAAAAGATTAAGCAATCAGACCAAAGTGATCATCGTCTCTTCTGGTTTTTCCCTGGAAGAACTGCCTCTTCCACGCCTTTCCTCCCTCTCTCATCTTAAGTTGTCCCACCAAACACCACTTCGACCCCCCCTCCACAATGGCGAACCGTCTTCACCAAAGACAAGTCCGCCGAAGCTACTGTCGTGTCTTTGTCCGACTCGGACGTTTCGGTCAACGCCCAACGCCAAGGCATCCCGGAGCTGGGACTGCCCGTTAAAACAGAAGCAGTTCTGGTGGCAGAAGCGTGGTGCCTATGACCCGGATGCCACGGCCACGCAGCCCAGCGTGTTTGACGACAAGGACTCGGCCGAGAAGTACCAACCGCCATCGAACTGGGAGAACGTGCACCGCTTCGACCCGCTGTTCCGCTGGACATGGCGCGAGGAGAACAGCCTCATCCGCAAGGTCGACTTCCGCATCATGGTGTGGGCGTGCATCATGTTCATGGCGCTGGAGCTGGACCGCTCGAACCTGATGCAGGCCCTGACGGACAATTTTCTCGTGGATCTGCACATGACCACCAATGGTGAGTAACTCCTCCCCCCTCCCTTTCCCTTATTCTTTTCTTCTTTTCTTGTATTTCGTAATCATTGCCCTTGCTCACTGTATAGACTACAACCTGGGCAACACTGTCTTTAAGCTGTCTTTTATGTGCGCCGAGCTGCCGTCGCAGCTCGTGTCCAAGTGGATGGGCCCCGACCGCTGGATCCCGCTGCAGATATTTCTGTGGAGCATCGTCGCCGTCAGCCAGTTCTGGCTCACCGGCCGCCCGTCCTTTTTGGTGACCCGCGCCCTGCTGGGCATCCTCCAGGGCGGTTTCATCCCCGACATCATCCTCTACCTGTCGTACTTTTACAAGCACTTTGAAATGTCTATCCGCCTGTCCTTTTTCTGGATGGCCATGAGCCTCGCCGATATCCTGTCCGCCATCTTGGCCTACGGCCTGCTGCACATGCGCGGTGTTGCCGGCAAGTCGGGCTGGCGCTGGCTGTTCTTGGTCGAGGGCCTGCTGACCCTTGTCATTGGCCTGCTGTCGGCTGTGCTGATGCCGCCCGGCCCGTGCCAGACCAAGAGCTGGTTCCGCGGCAAGAATGGTTGGTTCTCGGAGCGGGAGGAGAAGATCATTGTCAACCGCGTCCTGCGCGAGGACCCGACCAAGAGCACCATGCACAACCGCCAGCCCATTACGGCCGAGCACGCTGTGGAAGAGCCTGTGCGACTATGATTTGTGGCCCCTATACATTATTGGCCTGATTTTTCAGATCCCCATCACGCCCCAGAACCAGTACCTCACCCTCTCGCTCAAGGGCCTGGGCTTTACCACCTTCCAGAGCAACCTGCTCACCATCCCCTACACTGTAGGCCACATTATCACCATGCTGCTGGTCACCTACCTCTCCGAGGTGTGGAACGAACTCACCCTCACATCCATGATTGGCCAAGTCTGGGCCCTGCCGTTCATCCATCTTCTTTGTCGTCGCCGACATCACCACCACCAGCAAGTGGGCCGTGTTTGCCATTACCACCGTCTTCCTGGCCTACCCCAATCCCCACCCATCCAGGTCAACTGGAACTCACGCAACTCGAATTCTGTGCGCTCGCGCACCGTCTCAGCCGCCTGCTACAACATGGCCGTGCAGGCCGGTGGCGTCATCTCGTCCAACATTTTCCGCGCCGACGACGCACCGCACTACAAACGCGGCAACCGCCAGTTGCTGGCCATTGCCTGCGGTAACATTGGCATCTATCTGTTGACCAAGGTCTACTACGTGTGGCGCAACAAGAGACGCGATGCAAAGTGGAATGCCATGACCGAGGACGAGCGTCTGGCGTACCTGGCCACAACCAAGGACGAGGGCAGCAAGCGTTGGACTTCCGGTTTGCGCATTGAAGACAAGTCAAGGTATGGAACGTGCAATTTCCTGCTTCTCTTACAAGGGATAGACAGCGTGGACGTGGCTAAAAATACTGAGATGGTTGGATATAAGGTGACGTGATGAAACGAAGACAATACGATATATGGTTTGCTCCACTATTACCTCTCTCAATAGACACAGACTAGACGAATATAAACTCTATAATAATGGCTTGCAGAAAGAACCGGAAGAAGCAAGATCTTGTCATAAACCCACTGGAAGAAGCACGCATCTAAAATCGTACACTCAGTTCCTTTCGCAAAGACGAAATAATCAGCTAGATTTGAATCTTGAGAATATTGTAGCGTTTGCCATCGTTTACAGTCACAATAATTATAGTATCACGTGACTAGTCACGATGTTCACTAACGAGTTCTTCTCCAGACTTTTTCCATTGACAAGAAACAGGCTGGTCCGTATTATGTTATTACCGGACAAGCGCATGTCAAAAAAACGCGAGTTGATGGCAGATAGAAACGGCCGTGACAGGTATGACAGCGATGGCGCTGCCGAATGAATAGCCATTCGTCGTCACAGGTTCGGTAGCACAACGGCCTCACAAGAGTCTGGGCGTGTTGCATACAATTTTCACGCTTCTGAATGAACACTCGTTTATGGCGTATACGTGATTGACCATGCCAGAGAGACGTCTAGGAAAAGATAAAAACGAATAGTTTGTTAAATTTTTTTCATGTTGTTATTGATGCCGTTTGCTATTCAAGAGTGCACTGCCTCCGTATGGACAGGCTTCTTAGCATCACGAGCCATGATGGGGATCCGAATGCTGACGAAAGACAGTAATGTCAATGCCAATATTCCATCACTGCCATCAAGATAGATATGCAGTAGATACAAAATGGATGCAATAGTTGATGGAAAATGCAAAACACAAGAACAAGACAAAATGAAAACGACGCAAGATCCAAGCAGTCATCATAACAAAAAATCAGTGTCGCATCCCCCATCCACGCAACAGCCATCCTTCAAACCCATATATCATGGCGTAGAAAGCGTATGTGCAGGCGAGTTAATATGTAATACAACATGAAAAAGAAGGAAGTTCGGGAAAGTGGAGGACAGAGCCATCAATCTACTTCTGGAGGCGTTGGATGCCGTTGCGGATGCGGCGGTCAGCGTTCTGTGCAGCCCGCGTGATGTGGGGGCCGGCCACACGGTCGACGTGTGCCATGGAGCGCTCGATGGGCGGCGAGACGTGCTTGCGGACAGTGTGTTGCATGGGCGGTGTGATGTAGCGCTGCGCAACGTGCTCCCACCGGGGCGCCCAGCGGGTCGTGTGGCGGGCCATGGTCTCTTCGGCGCCTGGCGCGAGCATCATATAGATGGGCGCAAAGGCACCGACGCCAAAGGAAAAGACCTCAGTGGCCTGGGCAGCGGGGATGCGGACGGGCATGATGGCGGTGTTTGTGTGTTGAAGAGTAGAGATTGTTCAGGGAGAGATGAAGGAAAGGAAAATGGCAGATCTGTGACGACAAAGACAATGCGTTAATAGGTAAATGAAAATAAAAACTAAAGTCTTTCGTGATGAAAGCGACAAGGGCAATTATGATCGTTGGGACGATGATGATGATGGTGATGGTGATGATGATTGTTTGCTGGTTGTCGACGATGATGAACCAAATAAAAACAGCTGAGATGCACGTACCTTGGTCAACGAGATACTCGAATATCAGTGTGGTAGTATTTTGATGGAAATACGGCAGAGATGATGAAATATGGAAGAATGATGAAAACAGGAGAGTGTCTTCAAGGAATTGAAGAGGGAAGAGGGAAGAAAGGGCAGAAAGGGTGTGGTATGAATGGGAAAGAGGCGGGGGAAGGGTTGATATACGACGAGGGCGGGCGAACCAGGAAATCAAAACCAAGAGGGAGGGGAGGAGAGAGGAGAAGGGGGGCAAAGACAATGCATTGGATGGATGGATGGGAGGATGGGAGGATGGGATAGGCAGATGGGACAGGCCATTGATGTGTGTGTGTGTGTGCATCAGATTCCCCAGAAAAGGAAAGAGCGACCTGACGGTGCGTGCTAGCCCAGTCACCAGTCAGCGCAAGGAAGGAGAGACTGAGACTGCGAGGTACATCGTTGTGTGAGAGAAATGCGGGGAGTGATGGGCAGGAGCCTGACAGTCGAGCCTTCCGCGCCAGCCCAAGACGGCCCAACCGCCCGCTCGTTCCTATTCATCCGTCTCATATCTTCCAGCCTCTAGGCAACGTCGTCGAGAGGTCACGCTGCCCGTGTCTCTCCCTGTTTGCTGTCGAGGCGAACCAGTAATGATCGAAGTATCGCCTCCTGCTTCCTATTCTTTGCTAGTTCTTTCCCTCTTGGAAGAAGTCACTCGGTTCGCTTCGCTTTGTATTATTTAGTCCACTTTGTCGTGGGCTGTGGTGACTCGTCCCTTCTCTTTGTGATGATCGTGTACAAGGTATGGGGTACTTCTCGAAGAAGGATGGTGCACTGCGCCTGCCTGTCCAGTTGCCTGTTGTCTCGCCCCCTTCCTTCCTGGTAACTGATGCTTTCCCGACGTGTCGCAGCTCGATGATGGTGGGAATTTAAAAGGAAATTACAGTCTCGTTGGGCTGAAGGATGTTCCTGAGTGCCTGAGTGCCTGTGTGCCTGCCGGTCGTCGAAAACAGAGTGCCCTTACTCCATACTGTTGTGTCGCTTCTCGACCGCCGTTGCCATCAGGAGCATTCGTCATCGGCGAAGGCGAAATTCGAGAGGAGGGAAAAACATGTCATGTGGGCAGCTGTTGCGTTTCTGGCTGAACAGTGGAATGGCCAGAGGGTGCTGGACTGGCAGGCTGGCGCTGCTGTAACGGAAGGCGCAGGGCGATAGTGAGAGACTCAGCGTGGCATTTGTCAACGGATTGGTGGGCGCCCTACTTCGTAAGATACAAATAGCCCCCAAAAGAGCGAGCATGTTAAGGGGGACTTTGAGAAAGCATTTCTAGGCGAGAGACAAAGGGCGCGGTTCAAAATACAGGTACTCAGAGACAGTATGGAGAGGCCGTGCGGAGTACTTGTACTTCATACTGAATTGTCATTCGCACACCCGTTGCGACACTTCAGTGTATCTGGCGTTTCTTTGCCGTGCTGTCGCGTGTACCGTCTTACCCCTGCTGTCTCACACATAATTTAATTGTCCAACTGACTGCAGGCAACAACAGGCGGGCTGCACTGAATTCTGCTTCCAAGCAATGCCACGACAGGCCACCGTCAGCAAAGGACTACCAACGGCCACCAACGTAGCGCAGCGGTAATGCGGCCGCAAATTGGAAAAGGCGACCCAAAGACCAAAAGGATACCTTACCAGAAGGACACCTTACGGGGGATGTTTTCCGCCCAACTTTCCCGTCACATATCAAAGGCCTGTCGTTACCCCGGACGTGGTGGTTCTTGTCCACTATAAAATCGGCGCTATTTCTTCTGGAAAGTGGGTAATAGTAGCGCTCTGGCGCTGTCTCCCCCAGATTTTAGGACCTGCCCGCTGCTTGATGGCCCATTTTTTGCAGTCGATGTTTTTTTTTTTTTTTGGACCAAATTCGCCCACTCGAGCCACTAACCGTTATTTTGGTGGTAAATTATTGAAAAGTGCACGAGCTTGAAGTCTGGCAAGGGTAGGGAAGAACGGAGGAGAACAGAAAAGAGGGATAAAAAGGGAGCGGCAAGAAGAGAGACAAGTATTCGAGGAAAGAGGAAACGAGGACAAAAAGACGAGGACGCTTGCAAATGCGGGTAAGCGACTGCTGTAATTCGTGGAAGCTGCTGCTAGTGCTGTATTTAAGTGGAGCGAACATATCCTCTTTTCTCACACTCCCCCACACACACCACCCCTTTGTTATGTAGTGTGCCTGGGTTTGTCAACCTCCTCCGGTCGTTCCTGCTCACCGCAACCAACGCAGCAAACGTGGCTTCCTGTTTTATCAAGGCACGTGCGATCAACCCTTTCCCTTCGTTGAATCCGTCTGTTTACATTTATTGTTCAGTCTATTCTTCGACAATTGCTTGACATCGACATCGATAACGACAACGAGACCCTGCTCAACTTGGCAGACGGCGTCTTCCTGGACTGACGAAAAGGAAGAGCGAACCCACATTCCCCGGATTACGCTAACTGGGGGCGCCACTTGGCTCGCCCGGTCCTCGTCTCTCGGGGTCAAATCCGCTGCACAAATTGTGGGCAATGTGGGCAGATTTTCTTTCGACGGACAACGACTTACGAAGTATGGGCTCTTCAATTTGCCTCAGGAAGGCGGGTCACGGCGCACACATCAGAGTGCTGACCACTATCGCACGTCCATCCATCTGCTGAGTCCGACTGGCGGCAGAAGAGTCGACTGGAGTCCACACGAGCTTGCTGTTTTCGGCTTGACTGATGTCCTCGCAGAGGGCCGGCTGGACTCATTCGACCCAAAAGATAGGAGATGGACATTGGTGTTTCGGAGTTGGAACCGGGTTGAACAATATTTTTCAAGATGTGCATATAAACATGGGGTATTATTCTGCTCTCCCTATCCAGCTGACCATCCATCTCATACAGTCCAGTCTGACAGTCCTTCCATTCACCAGAGTTTGCCTGTGCCAACGGCACTTTCAACCATGCTGATGATCACCAGCCAGCCAGTCAGCTGTTCATTTCCAACGACGTTTGTCTTCGGCCCGCCTCTTTACACATGGCTCGTAGCCGCCTTCTCCTGCTCCCTAGCGGCGCTTGCGGCCACGGCGTCATCGTGGTGCAGCACCTTGTCCAAGTCATCGCCGGCAACAGCCCGCATATCGGCGTCGTGGCCAACGTCGAGCTTGCGGCGTAGGTGCTCGGGACCGAAAAAGGTCAGGATAATGACGTACGCATACACGCAGCCCATGAAGATGCAAATAACCTTGCCGTACTCGTACCGCTTGGTGCCGTTGGCGAGCGGCGGTAGCGGGAACCGCTCGCCAATGGTGCTTTCGATGGTCGACGACGCCGACGAGACGAGGTTGCCAAGCTGGTAGGCCGTGCCGACGACAAACGTACGGAAGGCACCGGGACTGAGCTCCATCAGGTGGATGGGAATCACACCCCAGGCGCCCTGCACGCAGAACTGCTCGAAGAAGGCGGCAGCAATGACGCCCTTGTTGGTAACAAAGGTATACGGGTAGAGCAACGCACCGCCAATCACGCACATGACAATGATGGAGACACGACGGGCCATAGATCTGCGAGGCATAGCCGACGACCGTGCCGCCAGCCATGGCGCCGAGGTTGGCAACGACCTGCGTAACCGTGACAGCATTTGCCGAGAACTGGAACTGGTTCGTGAGCATGGTCGGGTACAGGTCCTGGGAGCCGTGCGACATGAAGTTGAAGCCGGCCATCAGCAACACCAGGTAGCCGAGGAGCTTCCAGTGGCGGCGCAGCGCGACCTGGCCCTCGGCCAGGAACGTCTTGGTGGCGCTGGGCGGGGCCGTGTCGCCGTGGACATGCGCAGCCTTGCGCACGGCGTCGCGCTCACGGTACGTATCGGTCTCGGGCAGCATCAAGCGGAAAGCAATGATCAAAACAGGCGGACAGGCACCGAACCAGTACAGCGGGCGCCAGCCGTGCGACGTGGTGTCGACGAGGCCGCGCGCAAAGGCCGTGGCCAGCAGGTAGCCAAAGGCATAGCCCTGCTGCAGAATACACTCATGAGGCCGCGGGCCTCCTCTGGCAGGTCCTCGAGGGCGGTGGCGGCCGCGTTTCCGTACAGACCACCCATGGCGACGCCAAAGAGCGCACGGCAGGCCAGGAACTGCTGGTAGGTCTGGCAGAAGCCGGTGCCCAGCTCGAGCACAATGAAGAGGATGTTGTTGACGACGAACGGCCATTTGCGGCCGTAGCGATCAGCGGCGATACCAAAGAGGATCGAGCCGATGGAGCGGAACATGAGCACGAGCGTGATGCCCCAGGTGATTTGCGTGGTGGTCTTGTCAAAGGTCTTGGCGAGGCCGCTGACGGTCAGCGACACGGTGAAGAAGTCAAAGGCGTCCCAGGTCCAGGCAAAAAGGCAACGAAAAAGAAGGCCCACTGGCGGCCGGTGATCTTGCGGATAAGCCGGATCGGGTTGGGCGCAGATCCCATAGCTGGCTTCAGCGTCGAGAAGCGCGAGCCCAGGTACTGGCCCGTGGTCATGCCATAGTGGCGGCGGCAGGTCGCTGTACTCGGGGTGCACCGCTTCGCCGGTCTTGTCGAGGTCGGCCATTGTGGACGCGTAGCGCAGTGATGGGTCGTAAACGCGTAGTCGTAAACGCGTTGTTGTAGGGGGCGGTGGTGGTGATGATGGTGATGGCGCTTTTTGGGGTAATTGGCGCGATGCACCTCGACGGGGTATTTCTTGTTTTGGCAGCGTTTGCTTTTCGAGCGCTTGCCTAGGCCTAGTTGGGGGTGTAAGTGATTGGTGCCAATGTTTGGTGGCCTCGGCACTCCCTTAACGCCTAAAAGCTTGACGTCAACGACTAGGCCTGTTGGGCGGCAACTTTTTGCGCCAGGTGGCCGAAGGGTAGGGAAAGTGGTATGAAGAATGCCAGACGATAATAAGAGAGAACGAAAGGGGGTGTAAAGTCGACGAACCTTTTTTTTACAACAGCTTTTATCTCACAAGGCGGGTGAGAGTGGGATACAAAAGGAGAGAGAAACGAAGGGGGATGAGGAGGAGGGGAAGAGAACCTGGGAAAGAGGGAGATCAAATTAAAAACAAAAGAGGAGTGAGCGGGTGGCGGACTCTTTATGTACAGAGCAAAGGCGCACCGTGTGATAAAGTGATCGTCGGTTCGTCCCCAGCGGCATGGGGCCTGGGTCTAAGCGTCCCTCGACAGTCCTGTTTCTTGCACAAAGACAAGGAAAATAATACAGGGAAAAAAAGAGAACTACTTGTAGCTATTGGTGCTCTAGTCACACGTTGGGCCAGCCTTTTTTATGGGGTCTCTATCTTCTAGAAATTGTACGTTGAATGAAACGAGTAAAATGACACCACGAGGACCGCAAGAACCACGAGAGAAAAAAGTACGGCGGGGTAGGAAAGAAGCGGAGTGACAGAAAGATAAAAAGAGGGAGGGTGTGATGGGAAGTCCTGGATGTAACAGGGAAGAAAAGAAGGGCACGGGGCAAGCAGGGGATAAGAAACGGAGGACAAGAGAAAAGGAACAAGGCCAAAACAAGGGTAGGTGGAGAGCCTTTGAGAGAGGAGGGGGGCCGTGGGGAGAGAAACGATGCGGAAGGTTTACCAGTGGAATGTCAACAATTGTAACTCCGTAAAAAGAGGACCAAAACCGGTGCGCGGCAAATGGCAAGATAGCTTTTAGGTGGAACGAACCCACTTTCCCAATGGTTGTGGCGATCTTGTACGGAATGAGAAGCATGGTCCTCGTGCCGTGCTTGTCTGCACTTTTTCTCCTCGGTCTGCATTTGTCCCCATCTGCGGTCTTTCTTATTTCTGCAGGGCCTGTCTCTGACGATGCCAAGGATCATCAGTTGACCGCTCTCTTTTCACAAGATCATAAAGGAGGCAGACAGCAAAACGCTTGTTCACGGGCAAGTGTGGAGGAGAAGGCTACCTTCCTTAAACGAGCGAACAGGGGACGGACGCGATCCGCTCCTTACTTCGTACATCTCCTTTGTTGCCCGGTTTCCTTTCTTGTCAGTCTTGTTTTTTTTTCTATCTTTGTTCTTCCCTCTCCTGTTGGTGCTTTCTCATGGCACCCAACTCGTGGTTGCTTGTCATGGATTTTTGTAATTTTTAGCTTTATCTTTTGTTTCGGTGCCGCGTCCGGGCAGGACGGCAAAGACGGACCAGTTCTGGAGTGGAAGAAGCACCAAAGCACCATGGCTCAACGCCCAACCTAAAAGAAAGTGCAACCATTCCCGTGCTCCATCACAAGGAACCGCACAATGGAATCTTGCTCTGGCCCTGGCCGCCAGTTTGCGTTGCCTTCGGTTATGCTGGTATGAAAAGTGAGCTCTGGGAGCCGAGGGCGAAGGGAAAGCCAAAAAAAAAAAGTGGACTTGTACAAGGCATGCTCTGCTGCCGAACGCGGAAGAAAAGTCTCCCTGAAAAACATGATCCAACTCGGTCGATACCCCAGCTCCGTCAAAATATGGAGCATGATGTGCAAAAGAGAGCAAAGAGGTCCAGTGACTCTTCGGAGGAAAAGACTCAACTGGTCACTGGATGCGGAAGATGGTTGTTCTGGACGAAGTCGTTCGATGTTCTGGACCCTCTCGTTTTAACTGGGTCTGTCTGGGAAGAACATTTTGCCCTATTTGCCCTAGCCAAAGGGAAGGATCATAGCTCAAGGAAGCTAGGCCACGATGGTCAGGGCGATGGCCATGACGATGGCCAGACGCGATGGCCAGACCAGGCCTTGCAACCTCTCATGTTCTATTCTCGGTGAGCCTGGCGACCTCGTGGATGTCGTACTCCGTTCTTGAGCTTTGCCGTGCTTGATGGCAGTCATTAACAGAACACGGAGACATCCGGGGTCATTTGAAGATTCCTGCTGTCAGATCCAGCAGAAGTACTCCATACGAAGTCATACAGATAAGTAGAAAGAAACAAACACACATCGATTTTGGCCTTGCCTAGGATAGGAAAACGAGAAAACGAGGCTCTTGGCAAACAAGACACTAACAAGAAAAAAAACCTTCTGCCTCAAAAAAGTTGTTTCTAGGGCATCAGTGATAGAATTCGATCGTGCTAATTGGCCTGTCGGGCACTGATCCCCGAGTGGTTTTAGTGGGTTTAGTGGATTTGGGTTTGGGGGAGTTGGGGGAAGGAGGGGGAACACTAACCGGCTTTTACAGTGTCGTTCCTTCTGAAGGATCACCTGCAGCCAGCATCCCCGCAATTTTCACCGAGAGCCGCGCCGGGGGGATGGTGCCAAGTGCCACACACGGGGCGCATCCTCTGCAACAGGCAGTTCCGCCGGAGCTATTGCCCTGTATCAGACAAGCAAAGGAGAATACTTGACGAGTATGGCGACGTGGAAAATAATCCAAAAATAACCATGCAAGAACTCTTTTCTCTCCTGCAGGTGCAGAGTGATCCCCGAGTAATCTCCGTCTACGGCTCTCTTTCCGTCATCGCCATACGAAGCAGATGGACAACTGGTTCTTCCACTAGAACGGTTCAGGCAGGTCGTCATGCAGCTGTGTGTATGAAGTAAGTCTTGCAAGACATGGCCTTGCTATGGCTGGTCCTCTCCAGCATTTGAGTTTCTTTTCTGATTTCTTTTCGTTCTCTCCTCGAGCTGCCCGAAATAACATTCTCACCATCCTGTGCAGCCACTTCACCATGTTCTCCTCGTGCAACACCGGCATGTCCGAAGGATCAAATCGATATCACTCCGACTCAAGCATTAACGAGTCTTTTTTTTGGGTGCTTCTGGTGCTTCTGGTGCTTCTAGTGCTCCATTTACCTCTGGTTGTTTCTTCTCTTGCTTCTTCGACGAAGCTCGTAGCTCCAGGGAAGAGGAAGAGTGCGGAGACGAGAACAGGACATATCCAACCAACCACGACCATCTCAGGATGGCACGTCCAATATTACTGGGCACCGTTTCTTGCAGAGGGGCCAGATGCTACCAATACAAATACGACAAAAACTGCCACGTTGTTGCAGTTGCTTTCAACACTCGCGAGTGAGACCTTGGTATGAGTTGTCATCTGACAAGTAGTTCGTACCGTAAGCCACGAGGTGAGGCTTCGGCCTGGATCGGAACCTCAGTGTTGATCAGCCTCCCCAGCCTTTTTCATCTTGGCATCCCGCAAACTGCAACCATACTCTCCTGCCTACCGCTGTATGTTTATATGCACAAAACAGAGTCGGGTTCTGAATAACAGAATGAACAAGTCTAGCATCGCCATGCGCGCCATCATCACCCAGACCTCATACTTTTGAGCTTCTCTGGTGCACTGCTCCCGAAATGCGATAGGACGTGCTCGCTTATCCGAGACAGCCATGCCAACAAGAGATGCACACCCGAGACAAAAAATGTATGTGGCAGTCGGTCCTCCGCAGGGAAGTTGGAAGCAACCTTGGACTCTGTATAACAGCCACAACACAAGGTAAAACCCAAGAGCTGTGTGTAAGAATACGATGACAGCTCAGGCTCATCCCGGATCGCTCTCTCTTTATTTCGACCAGATCTGGGAGTTTCCATCCATTCTGTTCTTCGTGTTCCAGAGGAACCTCAGACAGGAAAATTGACCACTTGGTTTTCCAGATCCAACAACATCAACACACGATACGCAATTGGGTCGCTGCTCATGAGCTTTCATTCAGCATGCAGGCAGCGAGCATGCGGCACGGAGCTGGGGGTTCAAGTGCACGCCCCTAACAAGGCTGAGCAGATACAACGGGGACATCTTTTCACGCCACGACATTTTTGACATTCGACGGCGTGCTTCTCCCGCTTCCGCGCTCGCTTGTTCCCCCATGCCATCTATCACTCACTCTGTGCTCCACCCAGCCTGATAAAACATTGGGTCTGAGTCAGGTCCTGGTACCTGGAACCAGATCAAACCATTGCCGGCAAGCGCAATCCTCCACAATCTATATCCTCGGTGAACAACACCAGGACGAACGGAAGAGGATTTAAGAGCGAGAAAGAAAGTTGAAGGAAGAGAGAAAGAGCAAGGGGAAGAATGGAAAAGCACAAATGAGATGATATCTGTACACTCAGATTCCAAGACACAACAAGCTAGGCGACACTCGTCTTACGATAATGTAAGAGGCCGCAACTACTTTGACGCAACCATAATCAATCTGACGTCTCCGGAGAAGCCTCGGGATTGAGATCAGAAAAGATCCGGCAGAACAATAGGACCGGCAACTCTGCGGACCCGCGTGCAAGGCAGTTATCACTCCCCCGGAAGGCGGCAAATTGAGGCGGCGGTTTGAAAGATTGTGGACCGAGCAGCGCAAATCGGAGCAAAGATGCTGTCTATGCTGCTTTGCCGGTGTCGGCCAGTCCTTGTTTCCAAGTCGCGCCAGTTTTGTCTCTCCGATGCGCACCGAGCACAGAACGCGCGTGGGCTTTCTGGCGCGGATGCCGGAAGAGCGTTTCGAAGACGCTGAAAAGTCAGAGGCCGGTGGCCAGCCGGGTCCGGGACTGCCGGTAAGGCTAGGCTTCAGTAGATCTCTGTGACAGATCTCTCTAAAAAAAAGCACCGCCAAGGAACAAACGGATCCCTCTTCACTTACCGAAGTCTGTCGGGCGCAATGCCGTCGCAAGTCCCCTCAGCCATGGCCAGGCATCTCGGAACGGCCAAGATGTCTTTCGGGGTAGAGAACGCTGCAGACGAGGCCCACAGTCTGGTCGATGCGCCCGGATATATGCATTCAATAAAACAGCCCAGAAGACGGCCCCGAATGCTCTCCAAGCGGGTCATGTTGATGATGGGCGAAAGGCTGATGGCGCAAACGGTATCCAGCAAAAGCTATTACCACCGGTTTTTTCTCTTTCCTTCCCTCCTCCCCTGCTCGCACTTGAATAATGTTTGCTCTCTCTTTAAGAGTGCGTCGGCCGGGCTCTGTCTTTTC
This sequence comes from Sporothrix curviconia, assembly GCA_016097085.2. Classification (NCBI taxonomy): domain Eukaryota; kingdom Fungi; phylum Ascomycota; class Sordariomycetes; order Ophiostomatales; family Ophiostomataceae; genus Sporothrix; species Sporothrix curviconia. The sequence goes on from JADMNF010000035.1 coordinate 86,867, forward strand.
GTTGGACCCATTTCGCTGTGGGATTTGCCCGGCTCCGTTTGACTGACATGGACTTTCTCTCTTTCTTTGACAGTGTTTGGGTCTTCCGACGGTCTCCGAGCGATTTCCGCTAAAGGTGGCCTGGCTATTCCGCTCCTGCGAGAGCCGCCCGGGCCAGGCTAATGAACCAGGCCAGGAAAGAAGAAGACAAAAAATGTAGCAGTGAAGGAGAAGGGGTGTGAGGTGAAAAAAAGAGAAAAGAAAAAAAAAAAGACACGGATGGACTGTTGGCGTCGTTTGCCAGGACGTGGCATCTCGGCCAAGTGACCAAAGCAACAGCCACGGGCGGGCTCCATAACTGTCAGACTCTCTGTTGCGCTGTGCATCGCAGGATAACGGCGCGCTGAAATGCAATGGCGCCGAGTGTGGGCTTTTGGGTCCTTGAGTCCGAGGCCCGCCTCGGCAGATGCATTTTTTTTTAGCGTGCCGTCCGTCCTGGTCTTTGTCTCCCCACCCATTTCTCTCTCTTGCTTCTTGGGGTGGGACTACGTCCCCGTGCCCGTCGGCCGATATTTTTGTCTCGTTCAGGCGCGCGGTATTTCAAAGTGCCTTTTTGAGTGCGAGCTCCGCCTTGTGTCGGCTGTGCCGGTGTCGTGTGCCCAGACACCTTGTCTTTGCCCTCCACTTCTGTGCAACAGATATCACTCGTGCACTGCAAGTGGCAAGCTGATGCCTGCATCGTGTCCCGCCGCGTAGCGAACGGACTTGCAGGATAAGGGGGCGCAGAATGCGCAAACAGACACACAGCCGGAACCCCGAAGTCGCGTCACAACAGCTCGGGCGCGCAAAGTCAGAGCTCGCCAGGCTTTCTGGGGTGGGTGGGAGGAACGCCAATACTTTGCTATCCCCGTCTGTTTCCCTTGTCTTTGGGGCCGCCCTCTTGGGGCAACGGGATTCTGGGCCGCAAGACTCCGTTGTGCGTCGTGCGTAAATTACGACGCGCCATGCCGAGAGAAATGGGGCGGCATCAGCCGGAATTGCGGTGCTTTTTGCAGATTAATGGCCCGGCACGAGAAGTACCAAGTAATACAGAAGAAAACAACGAGAAGAAATGCTAAGGGTAAACTCAGCAAAAGAAAAAGAAAATCAAGAAAGTGCAGTGCATCTAACAGAGTATATTATGTAGCAGGAGCATACCGGGAAGCATACCACAGCTGACGGGATGGCGAGCACTGTGCTTTCTCGTCTGGGCTGATGATTTAGCCGCGTTGTGGGAGATGACAAACACGGAGGCCCAGCGTGAGGATGAGAGAACGAGTGAGCATGTATCTTACCTCCTACTCCGGTGCAGCGAGGTAAAAAAACTTTGGTAAACAGGCCCCGGCTGAAGAGCCAACGCGACGCGCCACAGAGAGGACGGGGCGACGGTTGGTCTCGTGCGGCAGATCCAACAGGAAAAAAAAAGCAGCGGCCACGACAGCCACAGCCACGGGAGATTTTGAAAGCACCAGTTCGCCCGCTGGTCCACAACTTTCACAAGATTTGTTGGGTTCGCAGACTGCTCCCCTTTGTCTTCTTCCACGGGCTCCCGTCTCTCCGCTCGACGTCTTCTTTCGCTTGCTCGCTGCATCCATCCCGGATTTGCGCGCACATGCGTGCATAATCCACCTCATGCGACACTTGGACACCTGGACACTTGGGCCACGAAGTCCGAGCCGTCGGGGGCGGTTTGAAACGTGAGACATGGCGCGACGGGGGGGATTGGGCTGGTGGTGGCAGTGGCCCTTAGCGCTGAAGACTTGTCTTTCGACCAGCCTTTTTTTTTCCTTTTCTTTTTTCGCTCGCATTTATGTGTTCCGCCTTTGGGCACCGGGTGGTTTGATAATTTGTCGGTTTGATGAGTGGATGGGAAAAGAAAAGAAGAAAAGTGTGGCGGCTTGACAAGGTCGTTTGACCAGGGGTCTGGCCCCGAAGGACAGCTTGCATCCTGGGGTCCTGTGGCCTATTGAGTGCGAAAAGCAAAGAGGCACGAAGTACGGATACAGAGAAGAGAGTCGGCTGTTTTCGAAAGGGGTCAGGGGTTTAGGAGAGATGGCTACGGGATTGCGGATTTCATAAAGTACACTTACACTTTCTTTGGTCTTTTTCATTTGTGTGTCGCTCTTGCCATCCAGACACAGTCAAAACAGCAGGAACCGAAGCAAAAGTGGGTTACAACAGGAAGGGACGGAGGCCAGCACGGAAGACGCGCACAAAAAGAACACGGGGTGCTCTCTGGGCTTGGGACACGAAAGCAACAGTGGGGCATCATCTACGAAAGTAGCTAGGAGAACGTTACGGTCGGGGCCAGCTGCACCAACAATTGAGATGGGGAGAGCGAGAACGACTTTCAGCGCCTTGTCTCTGTTCCAGTACTCTGTAATGTATCTTACTCCGTACGGACTGCGACAGCGCATTTTCACGTGCCTTCCCTCTGCTCGTCACCGTTTCTCGCAACTGCCGAGTTTGGGGCCGAGAATATGGCAGGAAGGATGTGACAAAGAGGCTGAAAATGAAGATCTGGCAAAACTTGGAACGCAAAAGAAAAAGAGGAAAAGTGGCTTCAAGGAAAGAAAATGAAAAAAGAGGTAAAGGGGACAGAATAAAGATTATACGGGAGTCTCGGGAGTGTATTGAACAGACACGGCAGTGCTGGAAGGACCCACGACGATTCCAAACGCAGTGAGATCCCGAGCGGTGTACGGAGGACTCCGTATCTTACATGTACATTACGAAGAGCAAGCAAAAGAAAAGAAGGCAGAAAGGGATCTGGATGATCTCACTCCGGAGCAAACGCATCTTTACGTGGTGTTCTCCGTCACGGGTGGCGCGAAGGTAAGAAGGCAGGCAGCCCCTGTGGAGGAGGACCTGAGGGGGGCGCGCCAAGACCTGATTTGCTCGGCGTGTGTCCCCCCGGTCAGCAGGTAAAACACGGCCAGCGCGAGCCAGCGAGCCAGCTTGTTGGCCAGTCCCATTGACCAAACCCTTGTATCCGTCCTTGGCGGGAGAGGGAAAGAGGAAAGGAAAGACAAGATCAGCCCGGGGAAGGAAGGAGCGACGCCCTAAAGGAGAAGCACAAAATATAGAAAGGTAGAATAGAAAAAACAGGCAAACGGAGAAACAGGAGAAGACGAAGAAGCAGCAGGAAGGGCGAGGCAGAAAGCCTGGCAGTCTCCGATCAGTTGCGCCTTGTCGTAAACCAAGCGAGCGCGTGTCACTCGAAGGCCAGCTCGATCCGCCTGACGGTCCGGCGCCGTGCCCTATTATTGCCTTTTCCCTCTCTCTCTCTCTCTCTCTCAAAGCGTCTCGCGCTGGCGCAGCCCAACCTGCGTAAGTGCGCTCGCTGTGGGGGAAAACTGCCGTGAGCGACCGTTTCACTTTTCGTTTCCCTCCTTTCGTGTTTGCAAATTGCAATTTACGCGTCGAAAAAGGGTGCCAGAACCACTTTCAGCCTGTGTGCCGCGCAGCCCGGCGCCCGTGTCTCTTTTTTTCCTCCGTTCTTTCGTTTTTTTCTGCTCTGATTCATCTTTTCACTTTCAGTGTGGTCTTCCTCGGTTTGTAGCCAACCGCGTTCGGCATGGGCTGGGCTTGGGAGACCAGGGTTGATACGGAGCAGGCATCTTATCTTGTTTTTTTTGCTCTCTTTATCTTCTCGTTTGCCTGTTGATGCCAGGTCCAGAGCTCGTAGCGGACGCGGCATCGGCGCCGTATGCTGTCCTTTTACGGCAACACACTGAGGAAGACGGGCCTGAAAAACTGAAAATCACGAGATAAGTTACGCAGAATGCTCAGATCGATACAGAGAGAACTCCGTGCTGTTCTATTCTTGCGGCGCTAGCCAGTTACAGCGGGCTTTTGGGTGGGATCAAGCCAAGAAAAGCGCGCGGTTCTTGTGCACCGGCGTCTGATTCCACAACAACGCGCCTTTTTTGCTCGTGGGTTTTCCTTTCCGTTTTTTGGACGCCTCCCAGAAACAGCTGCTTTTGAGAGATGCTTCGCCGGGGCGGGTTGCGGCTGGGCAGTGCTGCGCCGTGCGAACCGGCCGTCAGCCTCGACGAAGAACGAAGAACGAAGATAGGCGGCATCAAACGGAGGGATTCTAGAGTCACTCTGCAGAGCCGAGGAATCGAAAGAGAGACAAAAAGAAGAAGGAAGACGAAGAGTGACACACAAAGGAGGCAGGGCACAGAGGTTTGTGGCCAGCCAACAGGCCGTAATACGACAACCGCTTCAAAGCCCTGTGTTGCCCAAAATAGGATACGTAGGCTACAGGCCACCGTCTGCGCGCGCGCCGTGTCGTTTGGCGACGACACCAACTGGCTACTCCGGCGAGCCAAGACCCTGCGCTTTAGCCAGCAACCAGCCCAGTGACCCACTTTTCAATTTCCCTCTCCTGCTCAGCAAAGCAGACACAGTTGCTGCCCCGTCCGTCCCTTCCCTTTCGAGACCCCGGCATCATCACCCGATCCGCCCGTGTTCGTCGTTTCCCTATTTTTTTCTGGACCCCTTTTGCTTTTCTTGATTCAATGATTCGAATGTACTCGTATGCCCTTCTCCTTAGGGAGTATGTACATGCACGGTGTGTTGTTATAGGCCGTCTCTTTGCACGGAGCAGTTTTTGGCGTTTTCTGCGTTTCCGTGCTCTCACGGCCGGGTGCAGCTGGCAGCGCACACCCCCTCCTGCTTTATTCGTGTGTCTTGCGCACCGTCCACGCCCCCTCGCTGTCCTTTCCTTCGCAACCGCCGCCCCGTCCGTCCGTCTCCTGGCTCCTTCCTTCTGGCTAGGCTTGGTTTTTTTTGCACCCTCCCCATCCCGTCATCCGCCCACCGCCCACCGCCACCGCGCCTTCCACCACCGCGCGTCGCCCACCGCTCTCTCTCTCTGTCCCGCTCCTGCCCTCCCTGCCCTCCAGCTCTCGCCTTTCTTTTCTTGTGCCCCCCATTTGCACAAACTGTCTTTCTTTCCCTGTCCCGAAACGCAAAGTAAACCGCACCTTGCCTGTTTTTCTTTTTCTGTCCTTCTGTTCTGCTCGCTTCCATCTTCCTCGTCTTCTTGTAAACTTGGTCTCTCCCACTTCATGCATCCCCCGTCCTGTTTCATCGTCCGCCGCTGTCTTGCATTTCCGTTCTTTCTCTTTTCTTGCTCTATGTCCACCTTGCAGGTCGCTCCTTCCCTCCGTGGCAAGACCGTGGTTCCTAAATAAGCCGTCCCGGAATAAAACGATTTTTTTCCTATTACATTGAAAATCAGCGAGGAAGGAGTGAGTGAAAACTGAGGAAAGAGCGCCCCAAAAGCCGCCCAGAAAACTAGCCTACCGACCGACGCCGAACGCCAGACGCCGATGCTGTGCAGGACTTACCTAAAAAAATAGGCAGGCGCCCCAGAAAAAAAAGCGCCCCAAGCCCGCCCAAGCCCCTCTAAACCTCCAGACCCCCCAGCCAAAACGCTGTAGCACGCTGCTGCCACCCGCGCAACGCGCGTGCCCCCCTCCGCCGCCAGCTCCGTTGCCTTCTCCGGCGCTCCTGCTCCTTTGCCACTTTTTCGCCCTTGCCCTCACGCGCCTTCCTGCTCGCTTCCGGCTTTTCCCTCTCCTTCCTCCACTTGCTGCCCTATTTTCTCGTCCGCGCACTCTTTCTCCCTCCCGATTTCCCTCCGGCCATTTCCATTTCCTCCTCTCGTCCGCGCACTCTTTCTCCCCCCTCCGTCCGCCGACAGCCTCTCTCTTCTTCTTCTTCCTCCTCATTTTTTCTGGCACCGTGTCACCGATATTGCGCTGCATCGCCAGTTGCCGCCATCGATCTATCCATCTCCTGACTGTCATCGCTATTTTATCCTTGCTTTATCCAACCATCACAACCATCACCAACCTCGTCATCGCCACCATCACCACCGCAGCGCCACATCTGCCTCGCACGATGGCCTCCGTCGTCCGCGCCACGGCCTCCGCGCTCGGCGTGCGCCTGTGTCCGCTGCCGCAAGGGCAAGACCAAGTGCGTCTACGAGAATGGCCGCGCGCCCTGCAAGAACTGCGCCAAGGGCATGCACGAGTGCTATCTGCCTCCGAGTCTATGAGCCACGGCGGCCAGGCGTCTCGCCTGCCGCATCCCCCAGCGGACGCGCGAGTCGCTGCCCAGCGACAGCCGGGCCCCGGCCAGCTCCGCGACCGCGTCGTTCATTTCGACCTCTGCATCGCGCCACTCGCTCGGCAGTGCTGAAAAGTAAGTCTTCTTCTCCCTTCTTTTCCTTCTCTTTCTTCTCTTCCTTCCCAATCTACCGCGCTCTGCACTCTCCGTGCCCATTTGCTTTTGCGCGTCTCGGCCCTCGGCCCTAAGCTTGGCTAGCCCTAGGCCCTAGGAGCTATCCAACGGCCCGGCGCCGGGCTGGCGCTGACGGTCACATGACAAGCTGTCCACATCTCTCCGACAGTCCCGGCTTGGACTGCTCGGGTTCTCTCCCCCGTCCCCTATAGGACTTGTTCCGGCCTAAATCTGCCCTCTCTGGTGGCCTCAGTCTCCAGCTTTGCCGAGCTTCGACGCCGGCTCCACTCCGTTCGCGTCCATGACATCTATCTACACTCGTTCCCTTAGCATCATCTCACTTCCCCATTCTTTTTCTGTCGATTGTCTCCACTTTTCTGCCAGAGCTGCCTCGATTAGGCCTTAGCCTGACTTTGCACGGGGCCTCGCCCATCACCAACACCAACCTTCCCCCCCTCTGGACTGTTACGTCTGTCCTCCCACGTCACACGTCCATGCCTCCGGCGTGACACATGCTTCTCACCCCACTTGATACATGACGCCGGCCGGACGCATGCACCTTCGGCTGCATTCGCCTCGTCTACCCTTTGCCATCACCCTCCGCCCGCCCACGTCACTTGATTCCATACAGCCCCTGCTGGACCGGCAACTAACAATGGCGCTTTTGTGTACCACAGACTCACCCCGGAGCTTATGCCGAGTGCGAGCGGGTCATCTCCAAGACCCTGCCCGCATGCGTTGCGTTCCACAAGCGTCTTTCTTGCAGCAGCTCAAGAATGGCGCCCTCGACCCGTCCATGGTCCACGCCCTCCTGACGACTGCCTCTCGGTATGTTCTTTTGTCTCTCGCTTGCCCGCCCGGTTGTGATTGTGGCTCCTAACCCCCTTACAGGTATTCGCCGAGCCTAATTCGTCGGTATGGCGGCCACGGCGGCGGCACGGCCGCTGCTGAGCACTTTGCCCAAAAGGCGAGCAACTTTGTCATGCAGTCCCTCGACCACCCGAGCCTAGGCGACATCCAGGCCCTCTGCCTGCTCGTCATCCACGAGTGGGGCTGCCGCAATGCCATCCGCGCCTACATCTACCTCGGCCAGGCCGCGCGCAATGGCCCAAATGTACCGCATCGTCCAGATCCACCAGCCCTCGGACCCCGACAACTTCCTTAAGGAGGAGTCTTTTCCGTCGGACGCTGTGGCTCATCTACATCCTCGACTGCTTCCTCACCAGCAGTCCCGGTCGCCACCCCGCTCTCTCGTCACTCGACATTGTCGACGTCGCCCTACCGTGCCAGGATATGAACTTCAACTTTGGCAGCCCCGTCTTCGTCCGCACGCTGAGCGGCGTGGCCCCCGGCGTGGCCCGGATCCGGATGTGCCTCTGGCCGAGGTTGGCGAGTTCGCCTACATTGTGCTTGCAACCAAGGCATGGCGCAGCGTTGTGGAGATGATGACCACGACATCCATCGAGACATTCTCCGAGACCCGGTGCCTCGACCTGGAGGCCGAGATCGATGCGATTCGCCAGTCTCTCCCAGTGCACTTTGCCGATAAGCCCGGCCAGATCAACCTGCACGTCACCATGGGCAGCGGCTTCACGTATGCCATGATCCACTGTCTGCTGCAGTGCGCCACCATCTTTGTCAACCGCCCGCCAGATCCTGCAGATTGTCACGGCCGAGGACTTTAACGCCGAGAATGGCGCAACACTGCTGATGCTCAGCTCGTCGATAAGATATTTGCTGCTTCGCATAGCATCATCTCCATGCTGGTGTCGCTCGAGAACGGCGCGGATAAGGACTCAATCCTGTGCTTCCCATTGTGATGCTCTTCTCTGCCTTCACGGCCGGCTCGACTGTCGCCTACCTGTATCTCAAGGGCCTCGCTCCTGCGAATGTCACCGAGACCGCCTCCCACATTGTGCGCGACAGCCTGCGCCTGATGAACGACGGCCGCCGAGTCGTGGCCGCTGGTCATGACCCTGGAATACGCCACCTGACGGTCATGGCCAAGGTCCTGCGCGACATGAACGCCCGCGAGGAACACCAGGGCTCGCCCGAGAACGCCAGAGCCAGCAACGGCAACAGCAACGGCAACGGCAACGGCAACGGCTCACCGTACCTCAAAGGACGACGCCTCGTCGCAGCCGGACACGAACCCCGACGCCATGGACTATGAACAGTCTGCCGGAGGCACTGCCGCCTCACATGACGCCGATCGCAACAACTCAGTTGACCGCGGCAGCGAGCCGCCCGCGCCCAGACGCCCCGGCGGTATTGCTACGATCAATGGCGGCTCGGCTGGTGCGTCCACGCCTTCGCCCGACAGCCCGCCGCCCATGCCTGTCAGCAAGCAGGAGTCGCCCGAGCCTCGCGCCAACTCGAACCCGCCCGGCCCCACTGTCGACATCACTGCAAAGGAGCTGTGCGGCGCCTTTGAGAGACAGCTCTTGGAGCTGGACGGACCTCGCTGCCTTTATGGGCGGCGGTGTCTAAAATCCCACTACCAAAACCAAGCGATACCCCCAAAAACTCCGCTCTCGATTTTTTTCTCTTTCTTTCCAGTCTGTTTTTTTTTTCATCAATGATGGGTCTTTGCGATCTCGACTCAAACTGTATTTCTTTTTTTAATTGTTTGATTTTCTTTTGACTGTTAGCGGCGTCTTGTTTACTTTCCTGTACCGGAACTATGATCGAGTGTAAGGAGGGAGCCTGTTTTATTATTGTGTGTGTATTGTCGTCAGGGCTGCTTTTTATGTTTTATTTTTTTTTCTTCTTCACGCCAATTTTCCTGCGTCTCTTTTTAAAGTCTTGTAATTATGGAGTATAGCCAAACGGGTGGCCTAGGTATAGGCCACAAGGACCGGATTGCTTTTGCGAATAGGGGAAAGGGAAATGATCGAAATGTGTCGGAACCACACCCCGGGGGCGGGGAAAGACAAAAGGGGGATTTCAAGTTTGCGGCGTTATCAACTGCTCTTCACTTGCTCTCTCTGTACAGTGTCTTTGAATCTGCGGCTTTATTTGCGTGTTTTTTTTTCCTGGAATCGGATTTTTTCTCTCCAGATTGAAAATGAATTTACTATGCGGTTTCTTTCCTTTCCATCTGTACTAGCTTTTTTTTCTTTTGCATTTCGACTTGTAAAATGCTTTGTTCTTCAAGGCGTTCACGGTACTTTTCTCGACAAGCTCTCTGATTTTTTTTCTCCCGTTTGCATTTAATCTGCAATGTCCTTTCGTGTTTCAATATCCCTTTTTTTTCTGTGCCTAATTCCCTCGCCGACGAACCCAACCTAAACACGCAGCAGAGTTGCAATGTTTTCAACAATGCAATATTTCTGTGTGTTGCGTTTTGTTTTCTAGTCAATTCATGCTGGATCGTGAAGGTATTGTTCTCTTTTGCGTGTTTGTCTACTTTTTGTAATATCAATGTACCAAGGGGTTTCAAACATACTTCATACTGGCAATGACGAAAAATTTAATTATTTGTGTGAAATAAATTCATTTCCACACTCGATTATCAAAATAAAAATAAAATAAAATCCCCATCTTAAATATAAAAAATGATATGTAAAAAATTCATGTAAATTATACTCTGGTAGAAATAAAAATCCTCTACTGGAATAAAAGCACCCGCACTGCTATATACATATTATTTTCCTATCTCATGCACAGTACAAAGAACATCCCTTTTCTACAGCCGCCCCTGAGCAAGACCCGGGTTCAACAGCCGCAGGGACCGCATGTGCTCCTGCCAGATGGCCATGTGGTCCGCATCTGGTGTGCCCCGCGGCTTGTCGATTGAGGCAGACGCGGCCCGGCCTCCATGCCGTACCGGTACGGCTTCTCGTTGGCGTAGCACTGCGTCTCAGACTCGTCGGGGATGATACCGTCGCGGACGTACGCTAGCAGCATGGCCTCGGTGCAGTCCGACGGGTCTGGGTACGAAGCGTGGCCGTAGCCGTGGTGCACCAGAAGACGCGCGTTGCGGTGGCCATTGCGGCGAGCAGTAGGCGCCGTTAGCGAGGGCGTCGCCGGGTCGTACGTCTCGGCCACGAGCAACACGGGGTTGGCTAGCGAGGCGTTGAGCGGCCACGGAACACGCCGGCGGGCTGAGGCCAGTGCTTGGCGTAGTGGCGGCAGGGCAGGACATTGTAGAAGCGCGAGTTGCCAGCAATCCACGAGGTGGCCGTCATGTTAGCCCACAGGCTGTCCCACCATGCCAAGCCGTCGGCGGGCTGGGGTGCGTCGTAGGAGTCTGCGCAGATCACGAGCGGCATGAGCTCTTTGGTATCGGGTGGGCCTCCAGGGGTGCCATGATGGCAATACGGGAGGACAGGCGCCGCCCTCACCGCCCTCGCCAGCGGTGGGAGGCAGAACAATAGGCTTTGGCTGGGTCATACTGCCACACAAAAGTGGTCCATCATGTTGGACACGAGCGTAGCGTTGCCCTGTTCAAGCTCGGAGAGCATGGTGGCCGTGCCAGGCCAAGTGTGCGGGTTGTACAGCGTCGCGTACATGGATGCCACGAGAGCCGAGTACGTGACCAGCGAGGGGCCCGACGCAGCCGTGTAGGCGACAATGGGACGCGCAGCCACGGATGCAAACAGCGCCGTCATGCGATCCTCGAGCTCAGACAGCGTGGGCACATGGGTGCTGCCGGGCAGTGGACGGGCGAGGGGCAGTGCTCTGGGCCGGCATCGATGCACTCGCCAAGGAAGCCGTCGTGGTAGGGCGTGCGTCACGTTGTCGAGCGAGCCCCAGCCAAAACCGGCTTGTGACCATTCGATAGGGCCAAACTGCGTGCCGTCCAGAATCAAGCGGCCTACGTGCTCCGGGAACATGTTGGCGTATGTTTGACCGATGCCGGTGCCGTAGCTCATGAGGTAGCCCGTCAGCTCGGGCTCGCCCAGTGCGGCACGGATCGCGTCGAGATCGCGCGCCACGAGGCCGGTGCCCAGAAAACGGCCCAGGTCGCCAAGCACGGTTTCGCAGCCAGCAAACAAGGACTCAAAGTAGGCATCGGCAACTTGCCAGCTGGCCAGTCGTGTCCGTGGAGGCCACCGCCCGGTAGCGGTGGGCCAGCTGCCACCAGCGATCCCGGTCTGCATCGTAGGGGAAGCACGATGCCGCCGGTTGTGTGGTGTTGACACCCCGCGGGTCCCAGCCGAGCACGTCAAATTCGCCGCCACTCAGCCGCGCCGAGATGGCCTCGGCACTATGCATGCGTACGCCGTGCCACTGCCGCCCGGCCCACCGGGTTCGATGAATATGGTGCGCTCACTTTTGGCCGATGTACCTGGGCGGCCGGGGCCAGCGACCTGATATTTAGTAATCGCAACACGGGTGATGCGCGGGTCCGAGTTATTTGTCCAGTCTCGGGGTACGTCGAGATAGCCGCAAAGATAGACACCACGGCCGGCGTACTCATCATCGTCAATGCTTTTGTTGCTATTATCGGTTGATAGGGGTGTTTTCAGAGCGCCCCAGCTCCATTTCGACGGGTTCGGCTCGTAGAGACGGGCCCAGCTGGTGGCGGCGTCTTTGTTTTCGATATTGGGGGGAGTGTGGAGGCCGTACACGGAATGAAGTGGAGAGGATCGTCGGGGCGGGGAAAGATGCCGTAAGGGTGGTGGATGGCCGGGGCAGTCGTTGGTGTGGTGCTGGGATGCTTGCCTCCCGGAAGGAGGTGGCCTGGCCGCGATGCACCCAGATAGCTGTTACCGAGGCCGTGTGTGGCGGCAAAGCAGGCAAGGCCGACAGTGGCCGCTACACCGGCAGCAACATGGCGGCGCCGGCGACGCTTAGTCTTGAGGGAAGGCTGGTGATACGGCAGTGGTGATGCCTCGGCGGCGTATGCTGCTGCCTTGTCTGACATTGCTGTGTGCATGATCGAGAAGTCGCGAGTCGTATTTCAAGCGTCGAGGAGGACGATAAAGGTAGGGTGATGAACAAGAAAAGACAAATGATAAGAAGAAGAAAGAAATAAAAAGAAAGGAAAGGAAAGGAAGGAGCCGAGGATGAGCAGCGAGGCAAAAGAGGGGATATAAAGGATGAAGCAAAGGGCACACTGGGACAGAACAGTGACGAGCCATTACGGCCTAGGACCGATAAAGGAACGGATGGACAGGACGAGATATGCCACCGGCCGACTGGTTCGGAGGGATGTCAGTGCGATAAGCGCTGCACTCTGAAGGCTGAGATCGACTGTGAGCGGGCCTCGGGCCTTCTTCACAGGAGACCGGTCGATAAAAGGAACAAGAGCTGGGTCAACATCATGGCGTTGCGGGTTTCCGCGGCTCAAAACCCCCATAATTGCCATATCATGCCCCCTGCTCGCGTGGAAAACAAAGCAGGCTTATTCCAAAGTACACCAAAGTTGATAGTTGGGGCACGACGTTGCTTGGGATAAGGGCGGGCAGTGAGCAGAAAAGGTGGGCTCGTGTCATTCTCCCATTCCAAGGGACCGTTCCGCGAATAAGCTCTGCGCCGTTCCTTGGCGCTGGGCATTCCTGGTGCAATGTTGGGGTGCAATGTCGAGAATGATCCACGGCGTTGTGCTAGCGCTTATCCACGACCCTTTCCCCGCTGATAGTGATAGCTTAAACTATCTTGTTGAGCCGCCACCCGGTGCATCGGCACGCTCTTTGCCGGGAGGCCGTGTGGTAGTGTCTCCGCCGAAGAGAAAGTCATACAAGAAATGAACTCCAAAATAAACCAAAATAACCAAAATAGATAGAACGAAATATAGATAAAAAGCCATGGCACGGCGTGGGCCCCGCCCCGAATGAGCTGCCAAAGAGGGACTAATTTCCCATGTAAGTGGCCTGAGCCGGATCTGTCTCCTTGGACTCCTCTTTTTCTTCTTCAACCCTTCCCGTATCCTGTGTTCACTTTAGCAGCCGATGCCGGCACCTCTGAGGCCCGCCCCTCCCTCACTTGGCGGCCACCTCAGAGTAGCTCGCCTCGCCGGCTGACGAGTCTTGTGCCGACGAGCCCTGTGCCGACGGGCCTCCCGATGGGCCCTGCGACGACACGTCTGTGGTGTCTGACTTTCTTGACCACGCGCTTCCAGCAACTGCTTCAACTCGGCCACCTCGGCGCGCAACTGCCGCACTTCCACCACAGCCAGCTCGTCCTCGACATTGGGCTTGACCTGCTCGACCGTCTTTTTCCAGCCATCCTGCTCAAAATCCACGCGCGCTGCCGGTCACCGTGAGCTTGCTCCCACTCCTCAACCGCTGTCGTCGTCTTCGTCGCCGCGGCTTCGTTGTCCAGGATCTCATACGCTGCCTCGTCTCAACGTACGCCGCAATGAGTAGCAGCGGCGAGTACAGGGTGGCCATGACAATGTCGTTGATGCGCTCATAGGTGCGGCTTGGGCATCCACCACTCGAGCGGTATGGCCAAGAAAAAGACTTCGATGAGATTGAGCGGTGGGAATGAAGACGTTCTCGTCGGGTGCGCGGACAAACTGCATCGTCTTGTGCGCAAACAGCGCGAGGTATCTCATCGTCTGCGTTGTCGTAAATGTCCTCGTACGCCGAGTTGTACAGCGCAATCAAAAATATTGAGCAGCACGACCATGACGATAAACGTGAAGCAGTAGTACAGGATGATGCCAAAGGGATGGCCAAACTGCTCAAAGCCTTCAAAAGTCGGGGCTCTGCATAACGGCGTTGGCCATGGCCTGCACGATAAACGTCACGTCGCTCAGCACCAGATCCTCGGCGATGTCGAGGCCGATAAACGCTTGTAGGAAGCCAATGAGGATAACAATGAGCAGTGGCAAAGAAGATGACCGACTCCTTCATCATGACCTTGAGCACAACCAGCATGGCACCGAAGAACCGGAAGCTGTCGAGATAAAGCAGCAGCCGGACCCAGAACATGGGCGCGCTAACCGCTAAAAAGTTGTAGCTGAGCTCGTTGAACTGTTTCGCGCTGTCCCTTGACATGTGGATCGTCCGACGGCGCTTTCGAAAAGGCAATGAAACGCATCACCAGGCTGACAACCATTAGCGAGTAGAGCACGCCGTTGAACGCGTCCCAGAAACCGAGGATGTAGTAGCCGGCTTCCACACCTTGGCGACTTCGTCAAAGATGAAGCCGCAAGTGAAGAGGTACAGGACAATCTCGACGCCATCCAGATCGCCATTGCGGTTAATTGTGTTGATGGCGATGGTGTAGAGTACGAGGTACAGAATGGAGAAGAGCACCTGCGCCGCGTTCTGGTACATGGGTGCCCGCATGCGGTCGGGATCGAGGTGAGAGATGAACGATGTGTTGTCCCGGTCCTTGTAGTCGACAAAGCTCGCCGGATCGTTCTCGTCTTGAACAAGCCACCCCTTCCACAGGTAACTAATGCCACTTTTGGTACCCGGACGAGCCGATGACACGCAGCGCGTGAAGATCAACTGCTTTCTCGATGACGTTGGATGGCAGCGTTGGCTCGTTATCGATCAGAATGGAGTACCGCTTCAGGAGGATCGAGTGCATAAGGTACTCTGTGTTTTCCTCGCTCTCAATGCTGGGGGATGGTTAGAGACGTAGCAATCCTTCATCTTTCTTCCATGGGCTGGGTTTCACGTACATCAGCTTTGCAATCATCTCGCATGCGGTGGAGCGCACGAGGTGCATCGTGGCATCCCACAGCTCAACCTTGGCTGGTGCTTGAACCACCGTTTGCAGATGAGCAGGCAGTAGACCTAGTCGTTCTGTCAGCTCTTTCGCTTCAAATCTCACACAGCTTCTTGCTTCTGGGCCAGCATTCCCACTAACCACACAGTCCATGTAATCCGCGCCGCCGGCCTCCTTGGCAGCCTGGACGACCCTTTTCGTGATCACCGTGCTGTGCGAGCGTGTGACCACCTCTTCTTCCATTTCGCAGGGAATGCATTCCTCGATCAGATAGCGAAGCCGGACCGCAATCTTGGTCACTTCCTCGGCGGGATTGCGGACTCGATCGTGTCTTCGATGTAGGTAGGGAGCACTGTAGCAGAGATAAGAGTGCATTAGCATTTGCAACAACATCGGATATCCAAAGCAAGGCCGGTCACACACGTCTTCGTCGCGACTCCTCCCACCACCGGTCGTGATGTTCGTGGGCAGGATGCCGATCCCATCCGAGAAGGCGACGCCAGCCGCCGGTGTTGCGGCGACTCATTGCGAATGGAGCTGCGAGGAACGAGATGGGGAGGATGAACGCAAGCCGAGGACGACACTCGCTGTCGATGCCGCTGTGATGCCTGCGTAAAGGTGGACGTTTTTGAACGAGTTTGCTCAATTACTTGTTCAATTGTGTTCGGTTTGTTCGTCGTGAAACGAGTGGTGGGGGAAGAAAACCCAATTGCACAGTATGAGCGCCCGTGGGTTACCTCATTCTGCGGCTGAGTGGTCTCTGTTCCACATCGCTCCAATTCTCCCTTGTAAATTGTGACCGATGCTAGTGCAAAAAGCACTGTCGTGATGTGGACAAACAGATAACACACAAGCTGGAAACCGGGCATGGGCGCGCCAAAAGACATCAGAATGGGCAAACAAGATGTTCGCCGAAATTATCCTGGGCTGGCGCGGTCTTGGCGGACGCGCCAGCGCCAAATTCGGGATGACGTCGGTGGGCGATCGATCATGATGGCGAGGCCAGCGCGCATTGACCGCTAAACGCGTGCTGTGTCGCCAAAAATAAGAAAAAAAAAAAGACCAAGCATCAAGCTGTAAGCCGAGCCTAGACCAACGGGGCTGGTAGTGCCGCAATCCACCAGTCTCAACCCGCATTCAAAAGGCAGCGGATGTAACCAGAGGTGAGATGCAAGTGAGAGAAGGATGCGGGGCACGTCCTCTATTATGGGACCTTTGTCTGTGTCTGTTCTTGCTGGTGGCTCGGGATCCAACGCAGTTTGCAGAATGGGCGGTTGTTGGCAACCAAAGAAAGAAAAATCGGCGCCGTTGTATTTTGTTGGCTCCACTGAGAAGCTGTCCAGAGCACCCCGGACTGGCGGTGGTTCGTTTTTGAAGGCGGCGTCTCGCCCGGCTCGCAGATCGTTGACTTCATGTGCTGGAGAACGGCAAGGCCCGAGGGGGAAGCTGTGCTCCCGACAACAGTGCCTTTTCCTTCCTTGAGCCGTATCTTTTCACAGCCTGGCAAAGTCCAGAGTGGACTTGAGTTGGTATGCCGGTCGTGCCTCTGGAAATTCTCTGTGCTCGGCTTAGACCCAGCCAACCAGATGCTTCTGCCTCGCTCTTGGTGGGCTCGCCAGCAGAAGTGTCTGTCTTGCATTTTCTCACAGAAGAAAACAGCACTCACACTTGACCCGAAGATATGCAATGTCGTTGGTTGGGGGTGGCTTCAAGGAGGGCAGCATCTGACGTGGCAGCCCCAGACGCACCCACCACCTTTGTGCAAACAAGTTGCTGTCGTTTCACTGTCGGATGGTATGCCTTCAATTCAAAGCACCCCACGCAGTATCAAACGGGGCATCCATGCTCTTCCTTCACTGGCAGAGCCATCGGGACAGGCAAGTGAAGGGGCACGGCACGTTGCTGGGGTCCGCCAAGAGCCAGCGTTGTGAATGGCCGGCCTCAAGGTTGTCCCCTCCATTCTCGCCATCCCGAGAATGAGGCTGGTTGTCGGTAGAGGTCATCTTGTGCCGAGTAAAGGCGGCTCATCCGCCATTGTTGCCTGGCTAGCAAGAGGACGCTTCTGAACCGGCGCTGTTTCTGCCTGGAGTGACCCCGTTTAGCGGATTTATGGTGTGGTAGTTGGACAAGGCTGAGAGCGGCCTATTGCCGTTGGAGATGGGAAAGAATGGACAAGAGCTGCTAGTTTGCGTTCTGATCTGTGTTGTCTGGTTAGGAAGAGAAGTGCGAAACTTTGCAAAGTTGGACTCAGGGACATCTCCAAAACTGATTGCATTCGAGGGCAGGCGCGACCAACTCGTCTTCATCGTACTTGCCCATCTTCAGCAACGAAGAGCAGGTGGGGGGAAAGTGTATTGGGCAGGTGGCCCAAGCTCCTTCTAGGCCACCTTCTCTGTTTGAGTTCACACAAACAACGCCTTGGCTCAAGACACCGTGAAAGGAAGGAAGTGAATGGAGGGAAGTGCGGCTCCCAAGGCCAGGCGAAAGGGTTTAGGCAGCAGGCAGGAATGATGGATTCGCCGAAAAGGCAAGCCGCGCTTCTCGCCCTGCACTGCGTGTTGGTAGCATTTGGGTTTTGGATGGCTGTAAGCGCCCGCTTCACTCGCCTGCAAAAATGCCAGCCGTTGGCTCTACGCTGACACGTCTGCACATCCTCTCCTCCCTCATCTTCTCAAAAGAGAAGAGGGTATATTAGACCTGGTCGTCATCCGTCCTCTTCTTCTTCGCTCCTTCCTCGTCTCTTCTCGTCTTCTTCTTCGTTCTTTCTGTTTTCACCAAACTCTCGCCCGCTCCTTCCCTTCCTGTGGCACAGCCTCGCAATCTTCATCGGCAATTGCCTCAGCTCCCTCTTAGTCCTTCATCCCCCCGCCTACAGACGACGATTTGAATCTTGGGCATCGCATCGCGAAGCTCATCTCCCGTTCCTCGCATCTTTGCCGCCCTTTTTCGCCTCTTTCTCACTGGATTTGCGTGCACATTTACTAGTGCGTTCACCAGTGGAGCATCTGTTCGCTGCAAGTATCGACGAGGCCCATCCACAACGGGCCTTCTTGCATTCTGTTCTTCTTTCTGTTCTTCTTTATTCTCTCTTATCAGCCGCTGTTGTTTTCTGGCATTCATTTGTGCCTTGAATGTTTCTCACGGTTTGTTTCCGCCCCGCATCCCCTCTGCCCTGCATGTGCTTCTGTACCAGCATCCTCTCCTCACCGACTTCTGCCTCTACCCCCTTCAGACCAGAGCACTTGGTATATGGCAGAAAAACCCAAGTGGTTGCAATATCTCGAGCCGGTCTCTACCTGCCATCGCATATCGTCTTCCCCTCTTCTGCTTTTACAATTTGTTCATTTTCGACGAAAGCATTAGTCCCACCTCGGGTTGTTCTCACATTCCCACCTCTCCCAATTTTCTTCCTATTATTCTTGGCCGCCAAATCGCTGGCCAGTTCCAGCTCCATTCCAGTTGTGACTGTCTCTAAAGTCACACGAGGCGGCGAAACACGCAGCCTTGGCACGAGTGGCAGGTAGAACAGGCGGAACTGCAAACACTACAAAAGTCATCCTGTGTGCGTCCACGTCTGCTAGTTGCATGCATATGAGAACAGCTGGCTAGCATCGATAAAAATGCCTTGTTCTCGTCTCTTTTCTTTTCTTTTAGCTGGCTGTGTTGGTTATTCCTGTGTCTTGCTAGAGATTTTTGCGAAATCCTTCCCTGTCTTAGCCCCTGTATGCTGGCCTAGAAGCCCGAATGCGCCTCGTGCATGATGCATGGATACAAATCAAAGCACCGTTCAGACCTGCAGAGCTGCAGGCGGAGAGAACCAAACAAATCACAGAAAAGTGCATCTGCTGACACCTGTGGCGTCTCTTAGGACCATCTGCCCAGCTCTTTACGATTCGAATCCTCATTTTTTGACCGCCTGTCGAGCTTCGATACGTTTTTATAAAAAAAAAACGAAAAAACGAAAAACAACAACCCGTCGTCTCGTTCTTCTCTTTTCCCGAGTCATCTTTTTCCTAGCCTTTGTTCGATCGATCTCGCAACCGCCAAAGCAACTGTTTACACTCGGACACACCATTTCAAGTCTTCTGTGATTTGGGATCCTCCAGTGCACATCCAACAATGGACTCCCAAACGACAGCGACTCTCGCTATCAGAGAGGTGGACGCCTCCAAGCCCACGGCCGAAGACAAGGCAACGCCGGCTACCACGCCGGCATCTTACCAAAGTCTCGACGGAGGCCGCGTCCAAGAAGACGTCCAAGCGACTTAAGGGCGAAGACATAAGCAACATCAAAGACAAGGCGGCGAAGGAAAAGGCTAGCAAGGGCAAGAAGTCGAAGAAGACGGTGGTAATCGAGGTTGAAGGCTCGTCTGATTCTGACAGTAACTCGGACCTGTCGTCTCTGGCCTCTGATTCCTGGCCAGACTCAGACTCAGACTCTGATGGCTCTTCAAGCACAGAAGACGCTTCCAAGAAAAAGCTGCGCTCAAAGAAACGCCGTGATGCCGCCAAGGCAAAAAAAGCGCATCCGTCCCAAGAATTCCAAGAAGCCGATCAAAGTCGAGGAACTGTCGGACTCTGAATCGGACCCGGATTCGTACTCGTCCGACTCGTCCTCCTCTGCTTTTGAGAGCGCTTCGGATTCGGACTTTGAGAGACGTGGTCGGCATGCGACCAAGAAGGGACGCCGTGCTTCTCCTGCCCAACAAGACCTGGCAAGACTCATGCTCCTCCAGCAGCAGCAGCCACCCCGCCTATGCAGCCTTTAATGCCTTCCAGTCGTATCCTCAGGTCCCATACTTTGGCGCGCCGATGGGAACGTTGAGTTACATGGGAGGTATGGGTCAGCCTATGAACACGATGCCAGCATATGTTCCGCCGCCAAATATCCCCCCTGTCAACCCCCGCGTGGCATGGCCGGAGGCAGAGGAGGCATGCCTCCTGTGGGGCGTGGTGGGCTCAGGCCCGGGACGTGGAGGGCTACGAGGCCTCCCAAATACCATCTTCAACAGCAACGGCATTGGCAACAGCAACGCCACCGCCAAACGGCCAAGATGATGCGGATGACCATCGCCGCCGAAAGAGTTCCAAGCGGAGAAAGTCCAAGTCTCTAAATTTCAAGCGTGTCGACCAGGTCTGGACAACGCTATCCACAACTACAAGCTCCAGGACACGGCTGAAGGATCTGCTGATGCCGAATACGAGGGCTATGTCTTCCATGTTCGTCGCACCTTGACTGGGAGGGCAAGTACAAGCAGACGGTTGTCGACATCAAGAGCAAGATTCTCCGTGACGGCCTGCAAGAAGTCATGGGCAACATCAAGGGCGTCAGTCTCGTCGAGGAGGTCCCCAAGCTGGACCCCAACTTGTTGTTCCTGTACCTCGATGATATCCGCAAGCACATCAAGGCACTCAAGAACTTTGAGCCCAAGGGCGACAAGAAGAACCGCAAGAAGGAGGTGAAGCGCAACGAGAAGAAGCGGCAACAGCTCAAGGTTCTGGCAAAGTACCTTGACGAGATTACGAAGCCGTGAAGAATAGGTACAGTCTCTTTTCTCAACTCATGCTGTGTAAAAAGTGTATGGGTATAGCATGCTGACAATTTGCTAGCCCTCAACCCCCTGCTTGCCAACGGTCTCATTACGTTTGACCTTATCTGGGCTCTCTGGAAGCCAAAACACTCTCGCTTTCACGAAACATACGGGTCGACTGACCAGCCTCGTGTGTTCAAGGCTGAGATGGCAGAGAAGCACTTCAGTCTCAATGAAGGGTGATTTCTACTACATCGAAGGAAAGGTTGGTATCGGTCTGCATTACTGGTGTCAACAGCTAGCTCCCGACTGTTAGCAGGGCCCGTTAACATGCTTCTTCTTTTCTAGTATTTCGAGTATGACGGCAAGCGCTTCGGTTTTGGCGGCCTCGCCGACGAAATTGGCGAATTCAGAGGTACCCGCAAGATCACCAGCCTCCCCATGTACCGCTGCAGTACGAACAGCTTCGCAAAGGATCTCGTCGAGCGCGGAAAGAAAATTTGTGGCCTGAGCGGCGTTCCAGTACAAGAGCTACGATGGCATGGCCTACTACAAGAAGAAGAAGTCTGCTATCCGCGTCAACATTACCGGTCGCATCATGATCGACCCCAGCATCCACCGCCGCGTCAACCCGAACTACCCCATCTCGCTTGTCCGTCCCAACGACTCGGTATCGGACGACGAGGTGATTGCAAACGTATGGGGCAATCGTCGTGTGGTGCATCTTGTGAAGGGTTCGGATTCAGACGTTGGGCTCCAAAACAGCCGCCTTCTCGGAGGCTCAAAGGTAAGAAGACACTTTCGAAGAGTCATTCGGGACCGAAGCGGTGATATTCGGCATATCACAATGATCACGGCTGATGGCGAAACCTGGGTCAGAAGCGAGAAAAACACTTGATGCAGTGCCAAGCCAAAAATGAAAAGGCCGATAAGCCCGAGGTGCCCGAAGAGCCCGAAGAAACAGAACGATGCCACCGAAAAGAAGGGCAAGGACGAGGAAAAGCCGAGGCCCCGTTGCCGAGTTCAGCGATGAGAGTATCTCATTGCATCGCCCCTTGTCCTCGGGTTTCGCCTTTGCAGAAAAGAATGTGGCTGGAGTTCACTGTGTCCCAGCGTGAATGAGATCCAATGGAACGAAAACGTGCCTACCAATCCCTGGTGCTGGAGCCCAAGACCAAAGACATTGTCAAGGTAAATTTCCCTCGCCCTGAACCAAATCTCCCGGTGAGCCACAAGCAGCTAATTTTTTTTTCTCTTTTTTCTCCCTATTCTCTTCTTCTCGTCAGGCTCTCGTCGAGTCGCACAAGTATCACGCCGCGGAGAGTATCGACGATGTCATCCAGGGCAAGGGCAAAGGCCTTGTTGGTATGTTAACTCGCTTAATACTGGATCGTGTCCTTGACGTCACGATGCTACTATGAAATGATGAACGTGTGAACGCGGAAAACTGACCAATATCTTTTTCTAGCCGTCCTCCCACGGCCCCCGGCACAGGAAAGACGCTTACAGCAGAGGGTATCTCGGAGCTACTCAAGTGTCCCTATACATGGTATCCGCGGGCGAGCTGGGTACCGACTCTCGGTTCTTGGAATCCGAGTTGCAAAAGATCCTGGACATTTGCCACGCTTGGGGTGCAATCCTTCTTCTCGACGAGGCCGATGTGTTCCTTGAGAAGCGCAACATGCACGATCTCCACCGGAACGCTCTTGTCAGCATTTTCCTCCGTCAGTTGGAGTACTTCCAGGGTATTCTGTTCCTGACCACGAACCGTGTTGAGGTATGTGCACTCCCTTCTCCCCCCTTTTCTGGTCTTCGTTCTTCTCTCTCGATAAAATCTAACACTAGTTCCTTTAAGACCTTTGATGATGCCTTCCAGTCGAGAATTCACATTGCACTGCGGTACGATAGTCTCGACCAGCGTGCCAAGAAGGCCATCTTCAAGATCTTTATCGAGCGCGTTGCGCGTCCTCGAAAAGATTGACCTGATGCCGTTCACCGAGGAGGGACTACACGACCCTCGCGAGGAACGAGCTCAACGGTCGCCAGATCAAGAACACGGTCCGCACGGCACAAGCTTTGGCCGTCAACAAGGCGAGCCGCTGTCGATGGACCATATCCGCCAGGTCCTTGAGGTGCAAATGTCGTTTGACCGCGACCTCAAGGGCGGCCCCGGCTTCCAGGACGCCATTGCGTAGCTACTTTAAGAAGCGTGAGCGTCAGCGCTACATGACTTCTTTCTTTCCTTTTTATTGTTTTTTTTCTAGCGCGGTTTGGTTTCTTCTGTCATTTCGAGTCGGGTTCGTTTCTCACGTACAATTTGTATCCGTGTATTATCGACAATGCGGATATTTAAGCCTTCTGTGACTTTGTTACATCTTCACTTTTGTCTTCTAAGCTGGTAGATAATGATGTTTCGGTCCTGAACAACTGCATCTCCGTAAAGCCGTGAGTACCTGTCTCCCTTTGATGTTTCGTGTCTGGCTCCTTCCCGACGATGTGCGGTAATGTCTGAGTCGTGACTTCCTCTCCTTGTTTGTTTTGTATTGCTGTGCCATTTGACAGCGCCGTTCGTTCTTTCCTGGCCAGAACAACCGAACAGATAGGGGTAAACAAGACCACGACCAGAACGAGGGGAAAGCGAATGCCCTCTATCCCTTTCCCCTCCATCTCTCACCACGCACGATCGTGATGAACGACAATACAGCGTCAGCTGGCCTCTCCGATCATCCTCCGGTAATTTAAGTTGTCGACGTGCTCTTGCTCGCTCTCTCGTATTCAATTTCCTGCACACCTCACGCATCATCACGATGGCCACCCAAACGGAAGACATCGAGGAGTACCAGACGACATTCCTCACGACCTCGGACTGCAGTGTGACCTCGCTTCCGCCGCTGGAGGTGTTGCCCATTGGACTGATCCACGAAAATGCAGCTCTCTACACGACCGTCCTGGAATCCATGAAGCAGGCTGTGCCGATCAACGTGAAGGCATCCACCGTGGCAACAAAGAAGAGTGGCCTCTTTTTTTGCCGGAAGCAAGCCACTGGCAGCTGGTGAGATGCTGTTCCTGACCCACCCCTTGGTCATGGCCCGCAGCCCCGAGGAAGTGCAGGCGCCGGGCCCCAAGGATCCCCCCAAGCCCGGCGAGGGCCTGGCTGACTCGCATATTTGCGACTACTGCTTCAAGGGCCCGCAGACCTTTGCCGAACGAGGTGCCAGCACCAAGGAGAGTACCAGCCAAGCCTCCCGCCTGCCCGGCGCTGTACTGGCTGCAATCTCCTTTCGTTTTGCAACAAGGTAGTCATGGGCGCTTGCCCCAACTCGTTTCTCAACCCTTGCCTAACTTCTGAATAGACTTGCCATCAGAAAGCGTGGAAACAGTTTCACCGGTTCGAATGCGGCCTGCTAAAGTCCTTGCAGCGTCGTGATCCTGCATTCTTAATGCACCTCCGTGTGCTGTTGATGGACAAGGCCGACGCAATCGCGGAGAATGTGATGAAGGTAATCCGCGACCTCAACCTCCCTTCTCGCTGCCCCTACAGCCGTCTCTTGAGCACAATGTCAAGAACTGCGCACTTCATGCATACCATCTCCTTGCTCTGAAGAACCGTGACTTTACATTCATCCGCGACGTTCTCTGCCGGGTGTGTATTATTTTCTCCCTTTTTTTTGTCTCCCTCCCCCTCCACATTTCTGACGTGACAGATCCTCGGAAATCAAGCTGTGATTACGACGGCTGACGAAACTGCCATTGTGCACTGTTTTGATATTGCTCTAGCCATGCTCAACCACTCGTGCGAGCCGAATGCGTTCATTTTCGTCGAAGGCCGCCAAACACGCGTTCGTTCACTTCGCGCCATCGACCCTGGTGAGGAGATTACCGTTGCCCTCGTGGATACGCGTCTTGATGTCCAGAACCGGCGTGAGGCTCTCCGTCTGCAGACACTCAACGACGAATACGTGTGCTACTGTAAGTCGTGCCATATTTTTGTTGTTGCCGTTGTTGTTTTTCTTGTTGTCGGTTAAGATATTGGCAATTCGTTGACTTGAGACTGTGCATTTCGCAGGCGAAGATGTGTCTGGAAGATACCCGTGCAATGGAGCATCTTGTCGGGGCGACCACAGCCAGATGGCAGTCCTCAAGCAGTTTCACGCGAATGTTGTCCCCAAGGCCCTACAGCTGATCCACAACATTAAAAAAGCTGTCTGGGACAAGAAAAAGACAGACCTCATCCACGACTTTGTGGCGCTGGCGGAGGGAGAGTTTATTGCCCATTTCGGCAAAGACCCCATGGACAGCGTCAACTACAAGCCGATTCCGTGGCTGCGCATGGCTGGCGCGGCCATGTTCCTGGAGATCTGGGAGCTGGAGAGTGCTCTCTACTACGCAACGATGTCGTTCATGTTCCACGAGCCGTGCTTCGACCCGATGTCGGTCACAGACCTCCGCGTTCTCGTCAACACGCTACGCGCGATTTGTGATTTGCCCGAAACGGACAAGCAGCACAAAAGAATCTTTGCCAGCGAGGGTAGCAAGTTTCCCACGATCCAGGATCTGCGCGCATTCACTGTCTCCTGCACAATTGCCTTTGGATTGCTCGCCGTCAAGGTGTACGGCCCGAAGCTTGGCTTTGTTCGCGCCGTGCTGCGATGGGGCGGGACGGAGAAGCGATTTGTGCACCTTTAAAACCCTGCACCCTCGAGTTCAACGCAGCTGCCGAGCGTGCTCAGAGGCAGATCATAGCTTGGTGCCTCGGCGACCGAACAGCTCGATTCTACCCGATCAATCCGCCCACGAGAGTGCAGTACGACGAGCTGACAGACGTTCTGCGGGCCCGTGAAGAGCAGCTAGAGCAGGCCGATTTTGCAGAGCAGGCAGATCAAGCTGCCACTGCCGCAGAGTATGAAGAGGTCGAGAGGCTTGCACATGATACGCGCACAGCACGTCCCCAGCAGCCCAGCAGCCCCAGCAGTCCAGGCAGTCAAGACGCTGCGAGCTTTCTGGACGGTCGGTGCAGTCGATGCAAACGACAAAGTCTGGGCAGTCTGGGCAGTCAGTGATATCCATCGAGACAGTTTGCTCGTCGCAGACCGCCCAGTCTATACAGTCCGAGCAGGGGTTGACCGTGCTTCGCAGCTATGAAGAAAAGATGCGAGCCGCCAAAAAGGCCGAAAGGCTGCTCAGGCAGGAGAAGGAGCGGCAGGCGCAGCAGTCGAGCCGCAAGGAGGACGGTAACACCGAGAATGCGTCCATGAACGACCAGCTGCAGGTCATGTTTGACGGAAAGATGCAGCAGATGGTCGACCATGGCCTGGACTGGGAGCTGGACCGGGACAAGCAGCTGGGCACGAGTTTGGACGTGCCGAGGCCCGCAGCAGCACGGTCGAGGAGGTGTGCCGTCTGCAGACAGATTGGTGACTGGAACAGGCGAGGGCTGCCTCTTGAGCATTGATAATGTTTTGTTTTCACAAGTGTCACGGAGTATTGCAGAGTTACAAATAGAAGAAAAGAGAGGAAGACGCCTGTATTACAGAATACAGTGGCTAGAAGTTCCTGTAGACGCTAGCTTTTAGACGCCAGCTTTTAGTAGCACTTTGCGGTCCGTTTCCGCCGTTCGCCCGTCTATAGCGGTGTGTCGGCCGCTAATAGTTTCTCCACGGATCCCCTGTAAGATACAAATAGCAGGGACTTATTATTAGCTAAGACACTTATGGTGAACCACTGAAGGACAGTAGCCCACGTCGGCAGTTGGATCCGATGCCGCGATCGCCGAAGCGCATGACGAACAAAGGCCGGCTTGTATCCTTGCGACATCGCCGCATCGTCATTTGCGGCGGCACTTTTTATTCCCTCGTCGCGAGCTTCCTTGTCTCTTACATTCCTTCCTTGCTCACTCGTACATAGAGCATAGAGCATAGAGCAGCAGTAGCCGTTGCTTCCCCAGGGTCCTTCCAGAACAGTCTCCAACGGTTCCTTCCGCCTTGGTCGCCATACCTCGGCCGAACGCACGTGCAAATCAACATCTCCGAGACGGTTGCCTCCGTCTTGCATCAACAACCCTCTTCCCACCACCGCCACTGTCACCACCGCTGCCGCAATGTCAAAGCTCTCTGCGTCCCTCAAGGCACTCATCAATGCGCCGTTTGCGCGCCCTGGGCCAACGGCGGCATCGCCACGCAATTGCGGACGTGTACCGGTCGATTGCCCGTGACGCGGCCAAGCACAACATTGGCAGCCAGCCGTGGCTCACCTTCTCGGCTGCGACGACCATTACGCTGAACGCGCCCGACGCGCTGGCCGTGCTCTACCGCGTTGCCACGACAGCGCCACGCCGCCCCCACCGCCCGCGCTTGCGCCCGTCGCCACCGCCGAGCTCATCCGCGAAGTCGGCCTCAAGTGCATCGGCTTCAACGGCATCCGCGCACCATCAACGTCCTCGGCAGCTTCCGCGCCAACGGCATCCCGCCGACGTCGCCGCCAAGCTCGCCACCACGCCCACGCGCGTGCCTACCGCCGAAGGTCTGCCCGAGACCACGCCCGCGGCCTCGGCCTTTGGCGCTCCGTCTACGCCGGCGTTGACGTCAAGCTCCTCGACAAGCTCGCCGAGTCGCACCCAGACCTCCCTGTCCACATTCTCAACTCGCACTACGGACCCTTGTTCACGGACCCGCCCAACCACGCAGCCGGCGGGCTCGCCAACGTCGGCCGCGCACTCACCAGCCTCGTCGGCATTTCTTGTCTCCGTGCCCAGACAGGCGTCGGCCCGCAGGTCGTCTCGCACATTTTCGGCTTGCGCAAGGCCATTGCCGACGGCACGTGGCTGCCGGCCAGCGAGTCGGAACGGACAGCGTCCGGGGCGTGGCCTGGCTGGCAACGGATGCGGGCAGCGAATGGCTACTGCAGAGCATTGACCAGATCGTCGCGGCGCTGGGCGGGTCCAACTTTGCCGGCAGCAGCGGCGAGGAGACGCCAGTCAAGGCGAAGCTGTAGACCGACAGGTCCCCGGAGTGGCAGTAGACATATTTTGCCGAGGTACATAACAATTTCAACATTACATTTTGAAACAAAGGACATATTAATGAATACTTTTTTTTAAAAAAAAAGGCATTCTTTTCTTCGAACAAGGAGTTTTCTTTTTTCCTCCTTTTAATTTTCCGGATTTAAATAGTAAACAGCGTTGATGCTGTACATAACCTGACACGTTTTGGGAACCTGACATGTTTTGAGTCACAATAAAGCTTTAGAAAGAGACGAATGATGGGTTTTTAATATTTTTTTTCGGATTTGTTTTACTAGGTTCAGTTCAAACGATAAACCAAAGAATGACGAAACACGACAACGTTGACTGCTACACGACGGGACTACCGTTCACTTACGTTTGTGACTCTTGTCTGTTATACCAAGGGAATGCAAGATTATCAGGGCTCTGCCGGCCTTTTCACTCCTGGATATTGCCCTCGACACGGTCCAGCCAGGCGCCGATCTGAGAGCCAGACAGCTGCGGGCCACTTGGCTGGTAGTTGCTGGAGCCGACGTTGTTGCTGTTGCTGTCGCTGTTGCTGTCGCTGTTGCGGGCAGACATTCTGCGGAGGCTCATGACAGCCGTGTACCAGTCGGGCACCTGACGCGGCGAAGCCGGAATGACGCTGTCATGGGGCAGCGTTCGGGCCAGCCAGCGGTCCAGCTCGAGCAGGTAGTCTATGTCCCGCATCATGACATCGGACTGCGCGATGTTGATGCCGAAGTCCTTGACCCAATCCTGCCAAACGACCTCGGCCGTGACCTGGCTCAGGGCGTCGCCGGCCGGGTTGCCTGCGTTTCCGTTGCTGGTCAGGAACCGGTGCACAAGCAACCGCTGGTAGAGGTACACGGACACCCAGTTGTGCAGCCGGAACACGTTGCCGTGGCGCTTGGTGTTGAAGGCAAGCTCCCGCTGGAAATTGAGCGACTGCAGATCCTCGAGCTCGGCCGGCACGAGGTTGTGCAGGAACCAGGCGAACCGAGGATCGGGAACGTCAATGCCCATGTTGGCGGGCTTGCAGCTGGCCGGCCCGGCGGTGGGCGCAGATGCGCTGAAGCACGTCCATCAGCAGTTTCCAGTCGTCGTCCACGAAGACGAACGCGTCGGAGCACTGCGGGCAGAGCTTGCCCAGTCGCGCTCGGTGATCTGCGGCATGGGACCACAGGCGACTTCGGAAACAGAGTCGGGCAAGATCGTGATGTTGGAGCATGTGTGCTCGGCAGACCTGTGGACATCATCAGCACGGTTAGGGCAGTCGCTGTAGACAACACGGATCTCTGGAGGCAGCTCCGTGGTTTTGACGACATGCAGGCAGCCAGGGAAGTGGACAACGCTGAAATACATACACATGGTGACTAGAGGCCGAGTTCTGGCAGATGGGACTCGAGGGCGTCTTTTGTATGGCAAAGTCGATCGTTGTTTTGTCGTGTCTGTGTCGTTTGTGTTTGTGAGATTGAGATGCGTAAAGTGTTTGATCTGTAGGTGCGTGTTGTTTGTGTGGGAGATGGTGATGAGGATAAGGAAACAAAAAAAAGACAGATGATGAAATCACTGACGAGGAGGAAGATTATATACATCGTGGTGGTGCTGTGTGAACAGTGTCGTTGGTTCGCGATAGTTGCGGATTTTGCTACTCCTGTTCAGTGGTGGTTGAGTGTTTAGTTGTGGAGAGTACAACTTGTTGTCCGGCAGTAGAAATTTTCTGGTTGTTCATTATACATAGCTGAGCAGTTGTGTCGTGTTTGCGTGGAGGAGGTTTTTGGGAATACGTGAACAAAGAGAAAACGAATTATGTTCACCACACTGCCTTTCGGAAGTTGTGCCGCCACGAGACAAGGACAATAATTACATTTTTATTCAAGCTGTGCTAAGCTGTAATCAAAATCAAAAAGGGAGAAAAGGAAAAAGGAAAAAGGAAAAAGAGAAAAAAAAGACAACAAAGTAAACCGCGTATCGGTGCATCTCTGGTAACGGCGATGCAGAATTGTGCAACTCACAGTGTGATCCAGCAGGCTCACCGCTTAGCATGTAAACACGGCCGGCCCTGCAGGCGTGTAGGCTTGCCGGCGTTGGCGTAGATGTTGAGCATGATGCCCGGGTCCGTGGCCTTGTAGGCGCCGGGGAAGGCCACCAGGTCCGTCGGCTTCTTGGCACCCGAGCCGCCCGTGACGCTGATCTGGGCGCAGGAAATGTAAAACTGCGCGCCGCCCGCCCTGGACGCCGAGTGCAGGGCCACGTGCTCGATGCGGAAGAGGTAGTCGCCGCTCTCGATGCACGACGGGACCGTGAAGCTGACGCTGGCCTTGTTCTGCGACGGCCAGGTCATCTGGCTGCCGGCAACGGTGGGCATGTCCTGGTACACCTTGAACCAGACGGCGCCGGAGCCATCCCAGCCGGCCAGCGTCTGGCCCTCGGGCACCTTGGCCATGTAGGCCGACAGTGCGCCCGGGTGGTAGATGTTGGGGTTGGCCGACCAGGTGACGCTGCCGCCCGCCTTGACGGCGGATGTGGACGTGCTGCCGCCGCCGCCGGGGGTCAGCTGGTAGCAGCGGATGGCGTCGGACGTGACATCGGTGACGGGGCCGTTGCTGTAGTGGTTGGCCGTGATGCGGACAGACTGCCAGTCGGCCGTGCCCTGAATGTGCGGGAAAGTGTCTGGAGGCAGGTTAGTTTTTGCTTTTGTTCCCTCTCTTATTTCACTTCATTTTTCTTTCTAAACAAGCGCAAACGCACAGTGAGGTGCAGCGTTGGCCACGGCCGTAAGGAGCAAAGCAGAGAACTTCATGCTTGTGGTGGATGATGATGGCAATCCAAAATAAAACAGGAAAGGTCGAAGCAAGGTCGAAGAAGATCAGGGAAAAAATGATAATACCTAACCCAAGATACGATTATGCCAAGAACATAAGAGAGAAATCGCTTGGATAAAGAGCCGGGGAGCCCCCAGCATTTATCGTCACCCCTACGAGCAAAACCATCATCGGCAATGCTGAGCAGAGTGGAAACGGTAATATCCCATGGCAGACACATACCTTGCGGCCTCAGGCATGACCTCAAAAGAACTCAAATCAATATATTGCGCCCCAGAGTGCCGCATCGGTCGGGCTCACGATTTGCTCCCCGGGTAAAATGAGAGCCATATATAGATTACCCAATTCAGAGCTGCGAACGGAGCCACGGCAATGAGCCATGCATTTGTAGATTAACATCCAAAGCAGAAGAAAATAAACAAGAACAAGGCACGCTGCTCGGTAGTGAGGAGAAACACAACGATCAAGTCAGGTTCTACCTTGTGCAGAGCGTCTTATTAAAACCTCTTTCTTTTGTGCTCCTTTGCACAAAGTGTATGCCGAGATCCGTGACTGGCATCTGCACTCATCACTCTCATCCCAGCCGCAGCAAGGCGTCAATTTGCGCCGTAATATCCGGCATTGGGAACTGCGTTCGGCTGCCAGCAACTTCGCCCTCGACCCACGTATCTGCGAGCCAGTCATCAATTATGTACACCGCATTGGGGCCAGCCTGAACAGCGGCCGTGACGACAGAGCCCTTGGTGGCGTCGGCAACGGCGCCGGGCGTTCCACGCAGTGGGTTCGGAATCGTGCCCAGGTGCTCCGCGGTGCTCCAGCTGCCATCGCGCGACACCAGCACCTGGATGCCCGCCGCGTGGCTCGCTACCAGCAGCACGGTGCCGTTGTACAGCGGCGGCGCGTAGATGGCATCCGTGTCGTTGTAGCGCACATCGGGGCGGATTGGGACCTGCGCCAGTGTCCGCGGGCCAGCTGTGCCCGCGTGTCGAGGCGGTAGATGCTGCCGTTGCCGGCGTCGTTGGCCAGCAGCAGGTTGCCCTCGGGCCCCAGCGCAACGAGCCCGCCGAGGCCTGGCACCGTTGTGTTGGCCGTCTGCGGCGGGCCGTACCAGGGCACCACGTCGCTGCCGTTGGCGCTGACGCGCAGGATCGAGGCTGGATACGTGCCCACGACGTAGGTGTTGCCACGCTTGTCAGTCTCAATGTCCTGGAACCCGCCATACGCTCCGCGCGTGGTTTCCGTCAGGTTGACGGTCCAAAGCGTTGTCTGCGTGCTCGGGTCCCACTTGAGCAGGAGGTTGGTGCCGGACACGTCGGCGCCGGCGGTGGCCCAGGGGGCCGCTGAGTCCACGAGAATGGTAATGAGGCTTGAGAAGCGGTCCCAGGTCACGCCGCCAATGTGCTCGGTGCCCGTGCGCGTGACGTTAGGAAACTCTAGGATGGCGACAAAGTCATCAATGTACGGGTCGTAGATGGCAAACCGTGGCGTTCCAGAGAGACCTGCGAGCCGCAGACGTCAGAGACAAGAGGGAAAATGTCAGCCGTGCTGAATTTGCGTGTAAATGTTCCATTGCCAGGCCTTTGGGCGGCGTACAAAACTCACCCAAAATACACGAGACAGCTGTCTTCGTCCCAGTCAGCATTCTCGGATACTGCTGGCACTGGTTTATGATGAAGCTGCCGCGGTTAACGAGTGGGCAATCGTCATGGCGCCCTCTGTGATGCCGTTTCGCGAGGGCGTGCGACCAGGAGCCAGCAGCCGGCGAGACGGACGCAAGAGCAGGTCTCCAGAGAGGGCAGCTGCCGAGGAACGCTATCGCAAGGCTTGGTAGATGCATAATGAGCACCAAGAATGCGTGTGCCTGTCTGTCGATTTGGACCTCTGCGACTTCTCGGTGTTTCTAGAGCGAGAGAAGAGACAATGAGACGGAAATAGGGACTGTTATATCATGACAATGAAAGCGGGGAGAGAATTGAAAAGAGAGGGGGAGGAGGGGCACGGTGACGGAAGAACAGTCTCTTATCAAGAGCAGGAGAACTGTCTCCGGTGGCCCCGACCCGCGGGGTCAACATTGGGATGCAGACGACGAAAGAGGGAGAATTGGCTTGTGAAGCTGATCGGTTCGTGGTAGAACAGCCTGGCACTCATCTCGCCGAGCTCCTTCCTTGCTCGCAGCTGCTCCTTCCTCTTGTTTCCCAACGTGTGCCGCTCCTTCCTCGGAGGCGGCCCAGAGCACTGCATGCCAAGACTGCACCTTCCCACCGGGTCTGGATCCATGGGAAGGATTCACGACACGGCACACGCAAGGCAGGAGGGAAGGAAGGCGGGAGGGGAGGCTCTTGGCGATTATGGCAGGTGCAGCCAAACGACTACACAAAGAAGAAGAGACATGCACTGCGGAATAGAAAGAAGAGCAATAAAGCTTCTCAATCGTATCAAAGAGAAGAACAGTCTTTAACGGCACGCAAACAAGGCTTACCAAACGGAAGTCAAGGACACAAAGGTACCGCACATCGCTGGACATGGGCGTCGGGATGCAGATGCTGGACCGATCCTGGGAACTTATGCTTTCCGTTAATTATTGTTACCTCCGTTCCTCTGAGTAGCAACCGTATTTCGGTAGATGGCAGTGTGTCGACTCATGTCAGAAGGCCTGCCGGCAATGCCATATGGCGGTGCAGCGTCATGCAACAGCACTTGATAAACCAGCCCAGTCCTTCGTGCAGAGTCGTGAATTCCTTTTGGCAATGGTTCGACGTGTTCATGTATTGTTATGTTGATAATGTACAGGATCTCGGGCCCGCCCGTGGTCGGCTGCCATGGGCGAGCCGTCCTTTTGTTCGGCAGCTTGTGCAGCACCGCATCTGAAAGCCCCTCCACACACAAACGACACGAGCCCAGCCATGCCATGCCACAAAAGAGAGAGGCTCTTCGCCCCCTCACGCCCGAGAGCCGTCTATTTCTTCGCCTTGGCTCTGGCCTTGAACTCGGGGCTCGACGTGTCAATCAGCGGGTACATAATGTCGACGATGTGGCCTAGACCCTCCAGCCACGGCTTGAGCGCCTGTCTGGTCTCGGTCATGCTCCTCGACGACGACAGCGTGCCGTAAAAGTCCTTTGCGGTCGGCAGGCTGGCGCTGATGGCCTTGGAGATGGCCATTCTTGTTATTCTAAAGTGGTGCTCCGAGAGCACCTTGTCGTACGACTCGGCAAACGGCTTGCTGAGCGTCTGCTGGTCTTCCGGGACGCTGTCGTTCGCCTTGTCGTCGACGTCGAGGGTGAGCGCGTAGTAGATGAACCGGAGACCGCGCAGCAGCCACATCAGCTTCTCCTGGGCCTTGGCGTCGACGGCGCAGAGCGACTGCAGCGTCGCGGCGTGCAGCGGGTTTCGTTGGCAGCCCTCGCGGACACCGTCAATGTTCTTCTTGATATCGGAGCCCACGAGCCCGTTCACAATCGACCCGAAAGCGGCTGTCGCGACGAAAAGACACACACACAGACGAAACATCAGCCGGTTGCTGCACTGCAAGAAGAGATAATGGGCGGTAGACCAGAAACAAATGGCACATCCTTACAAGAGAGCTTCAGCACCTCCTCGCTGGCCTCCAGAAAGGCAAGAGTGTCAATGGCATTGTCGTTGGCGGTGTCAATTGGAACGTCGGCAAACGACCTCTTCATGTGATCGAGAAAGTCTCCCTTCTGGGCCATTTTGACGGGTTATTTGTTTGATTGCGTCGTACGGGTGGAAGAGGAGGAGGAGGAGGGATCGAGAGGTCGAGAGGAGAGCAAGATATACTTTGGCAAAGCGGCAAGGCGGCGGGCGGACGAAGTCGGACAGAAGAAGACGAGATGCGTGTCGACAGCACAAGGCAGGGCAATGGAGCGAGGCGGTCAAGAAACAAAGACAGATCTCAGGGCCAGCACTGGCCAGGAGAATGGCTCCAATGGAAAGGGGCGCAGGCAGGGAGTCAGGAGTGGGGCAAAGAGGGGTTCGATACGGGATGTCGCCCTAGTGGCCCCTGATTGGGCATAGGTCTGTTATTATGGGACCTGTGCTGGAGCTGTTTGCTGGGGCCGTGTCGTCAGCTTTTCCGATGAAGAGGCGCGGCAACTAGAGGCAAACGGCAAAGCGTGGGACGTTCATGCTGTGAGAGGAACAGAGCAGTCTGTACTCCGCACGAAGCACACAGATTAGAATGCGACAGACTGTTCAGCAAAAAAACAGGTGGAGGTGCTCGGCAGTTTGATTATTCCGTTCACGACGAATGCTACCCTTTTACGTCTCTCTCTCGCTTTTCGACGTGGCAGATTTATGGCAGGCCATTGCTGGCCGTTGCGTCTCGTCAAGTTCATATCCAGCGTGAACCATAATACTCCGGACAACCCCTGGGCCTCAAATGCTGCAAATGCATCACGTGGAGACATATCGCGTGCTTTCGACTTCTCGTGATGCATCGTAGGCCTGTATTAGCTCGGATGTGATGAGGCAGGGTTAACTTAGAGCCTCTTCCACGGCTTGGAACGTGCGTACATAAGATAATTTATGAACACCTTGGATTGGCATTGCTGGTCATGGCCAGGCCCAGCTGTTGGAACAGAGATTCATTGCTTCCTTTGTGGGTTAGCGACTAAGACTAGCGCTCACGGGCCTAGCCGTTCTGTTCAAGGACTAATGGCAAGAACAGTTCTTCCCATGTACGAGTATTGTATCGACACACAACAGGCCTGTATCGGAAAGCGCATTGCAGACCACTTGGCATGACAGACATAATTCTTGTATTTCACTTCTTGGATGATGCAAGGCTGTCCTGTAAAGTACAAGATCAATCGAAGACCGAAACGAAGGCAACGAGAGATCGAGAGGAAACAATTATTTTGAAGAAAGAAGCAATGCAAAAAAAAAAAAAAGGCAGGGGCACCAGGGCTTACCCGAACACTGGGCGGCTATTGCAACAACCGTTTGTGCTTTAATACGACCTTCCTATTACAATATCCATGCAAACTTCTTGCCGAAAGCCCAACTTGAGGCGTCCCGTCTTGCCTTGCTTACCCCTCTTTATCTAATCCTTTCAGTTTCATTCTTCGAAGACAAAAACTTTAACAAACCTCTGCCATATTTCACTCATAGCACAGCAACGACTCTCTTGAGATAACTAGGCGCTGCCGTACCCTTTTCACGAGACAATGCCGCAAACAGACGACAAGCAGCCGGGAAAAGGCGGCTTCCGGAAGACGCTGAAAGGGCTTTTCTCTCGCGGCTCCAAGGGTCAACAGCCTCATGATTCGGGTGCGTTGTAGACTCGGGTTGCTTTATATTGGGGCCCATTCTAATAGCTTCCAGCCTCGATCCAGCAGCCGCCGCAACGGCCGACTCCGCCCCCGCCGCGTCAAACAATGATCCTCAACCGGCGACACAGCAAGATGGGCCTGTACCTGGGGCCACATCACGAGCGGTATCCATTGTATCAGTTTCTGCAAGCCCCCGCACGAGGCTGAAGCAACACTAGCGATAAAATAGCTTCGCCTTTCAAGCCGGCGCCAACACATCTGGAAGAGCAGTCTCAGCCTCGTATCATTGATGATGTGCAGGCACCAGCCATTCTGGCCGATTCTGACGCCAAACCGGCCATGGAGGCTGTTCGTGTTGAAATCCCAGATGGTCTCGGCGTCGTCACAGCTACGGCCACGGACGCCGCGGCCGGCCCCCCAGTTTCAGCGTCACA
The DNA here is from genome assembly GCA_016097085.2 of Sporothrix curviconia. Taxonomy (NCBI): domain Eukaryota; kingdom Fungi; phylum Ascomycota; class Sordariomycetes; order Ophiostomatales; family Ophiostomataceae; genus Sporothrix; species Sporothrix curviconia. Next base: position 122,859 of record JADMNF010000035.1, read on the forward strand.
AGCGTTGTGGGATGATGCTTTCACGCTCATCGAAGAGGACCCAGAGACCAAAGAACTGTCTGAGAAATACCTTGCACTTCTCGACAAAACGCTTGGTGATGGCAACAAGGGCCTTGACTCCAAGGTCACGGAGGCCGGTCCAAAACCAGCCGGCGCAGCTTTGCGCCAGGCCCAGATGATGCAGCTTGTCAAGGCCGGCTAGATAAAGATCAAGAAGTCGGCTAGGGTGGCTGAGATTACGGGAAATGTCATTGAAAAGGTTTTGCTGGTGAAGCCCATGGCCGATTTTGTGATACAAAGTGTCCCGCAAGCGGCACCGGCTGCTATTCCATGGGCTGCTGTCTGTATGGCCCTCGAGGTATTTATTATATTTTCCTTTCCTTCCTTCTTTCTTTCTTTTTATACACTGGCATTATAGTAACAAAATATATCGCAGATGCTCTGCAAGCCTGCAAAAGCCAACAAAGCCAATCTGGTGGGTGTCAAGTACGTTGTGGCCCGCATGGAGTGGTATTGTGCCCTCACCGACCACACACTTGACAAGAACAGCATCAACCAAAATAACGATGCTGCTGCGACTGTCCTCGACAATGTCCGGAAGAAAGTCACCAGCCTCTACAAGAAACTGCTCTTGTTCTTGATGCAGAGTGTGTGCTCGTACTACAGTCACCAAGGCTTGTTTTTCTCAAAGGCCTTGTTGGACTTGCCGACTGGGAAACGAGCCTCACAGGCATCAAAAGTGCCGAGGGCGCGTTGAATACCGATATGGATCGTTTCATAACGACACAAGACAGAGACGCGCTGCAGGAGGTCAGCCATCGTGCCACTGAGACGATGAAGCTTCTGGGCGATATCAGCGAGTCCATCAGCAACTATTTTGCGGAGCAAAAACAAAAACAAAAAACTGATGAGGACAGTAGTCTTCTCCGGGTGCTTTGTGTTGTAGACCCACAGGACGACATGGATGCAATTGAGAAGAGAAAGGATGATCTCCTGCAGGACTCCTTCAAGTGGATCCTCGACGTGCCTGAGTTCCGTGGACTTGCAGATGATGCTGATCCTGGGACAAACGACGATGATGTCGTGCCACCAACCCCTGCCGCCTCCTGTGGATCAAGGGTGATGCTGGAACAGGAAAGACCATGCTGCTCATCGGCATCATCCGCGAACTTTCGGCCCGTCCCGCATCGCTCTGTCCCGGTGTGTCCCACTTTTTCTTTCAAAACAAGGACAGCAGGCTGAACACTGCTATGGCAGCTGTGCGGTCTCTTCTCTGGATGATTTGTTTACAACAGCCAGCGCTGCTGGAGCATTACCGGCGGAAGGTCCAGTACAAGAAGCCGACATTTGTGACCGACACGGACTTTATCGGTCTCAGCCAAGCGTTCGAAAACACGCTCCGCGACCCGAGTTTGCGGCCTGTCTATTTTATCATAGACGCCCTGGATGAGTGTGAGCATGGTCTGCCGGACTTTTTAAGCCTCATCTCCAAGTCACTCACCATCACGGATAAGGTCAAGTGGCTGGTCTCCAGTCGCCCCAATGTGCAGCTAAAGAACACAACACAGGCTGTTGTAGAACTGGACACGCAAAAGTTGGAAACACCAGTCAATGCCTACATCAAGCACCAGCTTTCGCGTCTTGATGAAGAAGACGGCTACACACCGGAGATTGTCAAGGAAATAACTCTTGAAATCACGAAACGCGCCAGAAATACATATCTCTGGGTTTGGTTCGTCTTCCAAGACCTCACCAAGCCGGACGCGCAAGGAAATGCTCCTGACGGGGCCAATGCCCTCGATACCATCCGGCAATTCCCACTTGGGCTTTATGACCTTTACGACCACATCATGGAAAATGTCAAAAAGGGTCATGTAAATGACGTCAAATCACGCAGGGACACTCTCCAGGCAGTATCTCTTGCGTACCGACCCTTGTCCCTCGACGAACTCGCTGCACTCACAGGCACGCCCATGGCTCGAGCGGCGAGGATCATCAAGCAATGCGGTTCCCTGCTCACTCTCGTCAACAAACACAGTCAACCTCATCCACCAGTCCGCGTATGACTATTTTGTGAAAAACCTCACGTCGAGGCTTGGTTTCGACTCTCTTGCGGAGGGACATACTGGCATGGGTCGTTGTTGTCTCCGTGCATTGTCCGAACTGCACGAAAACATGTACAATCTTGCACACCTAGGCCCCTTTGACAGACAGATGCCTGTCCCACAGCCCGATCCGCTCGGGTCCATGCGTTATGCGTGTACCTACTGGACAAACCACGTCGGCGACGCTGTACACCCCCTCTCCAACGACGACACTGCCTTTGTACTTTCATTTCTACAGAAGCACCTCCTTCACTGGATGGAGAGCCTCTCTCTGTTGGGTGAATTAAGGAAGGCCAAACCATCTTTTGAAAGTGTCGTGGGTCTCTTTTCTGTTAGTCCGTGCAGACCCCCTCCCCCCTTTTTTCTATTCTTTTTCTTTTCTTTGGTCCGTTCTGACATTCCCCCTTACAGGAGAAAAACAACAACAAAGAGCTTCATGAGTTTGCTTCAGATGCATTGCGATTCATGATTCAAAACGACTCCTGCATCTTCGATTCGCCTCGCCAGACCTATGTGTCTGCGCTGCTGTTTTACCCGGAACAGAGCATAGTACGAAAGCGGTTTGAGCATCACCTGGACTGGATCAAAGTCAAACCGGTTATTGAGGCAGTGCCACGCCCAGTTCTGCGACATCTGTACGACCATTCCAATATCGTCACGCAGGTTTTTGTTTCGACCGATGGGAACCACCTCGTATCCGCATCGGACGATGGCTCCGTGCGTTTCTGGGACACTGAATCAGGAAAATGCCTAAAGACTGTGTGGTGCCAGGGCGGCTGTGCCAGTGGTGTCTTTTTGTCGAACGGGACACCTGTCGCCGAGTGTCTCGAGCAGGAGTCTTCCATCACATTGGAAGGCCACCTTTCTCAAGGCCAGGCACGCGCCAGTCGTGAAGGTGAGACGCTCTGGACAGTTGGGTGCTCATCTTCATCTTCACTTCCAGAGATTTCCAGCACTGTGGAAACACCATGCGAAGTCTACAATGCCGCAAAAACACATCTTTACCCGGCAGTTTCACTTTCTGGCGGAAGGGAGCTTGTGGTGGAAGTTGACAGGAAAATTATCACGCTCCGCGACAATGTGACGGCTTCCCGCGACTATGAACTCGACGGACTGTATGATTCTGTTATAGAGAGGGCGGTAGATATCTCGCTGTCGGGGATGGGGCGTTATTTGCTGTCACATCAGAGGCCGGGACCATCCACATTGTTGATATGGTATCCAAGCGCGTCAGGAACCGGCTTGCAGGCGTCGCAGATACCGCCGGATTGGCATTTATGGCGACTGTATTTTCGCGCAATAACCATCTGATCGCTTCTGTGTGGCGAGAACGCGGAACTAGCCAGGAAAGAGCCATTATCTGGAATCGGGTGACGGGGGAGCTTTGGCAGGCTGCTGTGCCTGGTTTCGAACATCTCGACCACGATCCTACCAAGTATGTTCGTTTCTCTCCCGACGCCCGGCTGCTGGCCTTAACACCAAACAATGGTGCAACGAGATTCTGGGATCTGGAGTCGAGACAACTCGTGGCGGAAGAAGGTGACGGCACCCAGGCGCGTGCTATTTCACCGAGCAGGCAATGGGCCGCCTTCATCGGTTCGAGTGAGAGCGGAGGGAATTGGACGCGCGTCAAGATCTGGAACACGATAACACGAACGTTCTGGCCGATTTTCGATGCCAACATTCAACCATGGACGAAATTGCTATTTTCACCAGATGAGACAAAGTTGGCCTACGTCACACAGACCGGACATGTCGAAATACGAAACCTGGAGTTGGGTGAGCATGCGCAGAAACTCAACGCAAGCCCCTTTCGTATCAACTATGGAGAGCATGCTTCAATGCGGTTCTCGCCAGATGGGCGCCTCCTTGCAGTACTGTTTGACATGCAAAAACAGTCCGTTGTTGGGCCGTGTCGACGGGACAATGTGTCTTCCAGCTCAGTCACCAAAGGATCTTTGACGAAAATCTGTACTGGCTGAACAACACGCAGCTTTTGCTGACCCACGTTGGGCCTCTGCTTGTCTATGATGTGGAACTGGGAGCGTGCGTCAAAAAAAGCTTACGGACGAGGTCGGTATGCCTTGGCCTGGGCGGCGTTTTTCCAAGCCAGATGTACGAGTTACGAGTTGAACGGCGATGGCGAATGGATTTTCAAGAATGGTAAAAAAACAATCTGGATCCCGCCTATGTTTCGCTCTTATGCCTACGACAGCAGGGCATCATCCATGGTATTCCGAACGTTGTCAGGGAAATTTTGGAGCTTGGGATTCGAGCGTGGAGCACTTGAAAAGGCATAGAAGAATGCCGGGGTGGATCTCTTGTAGAACTACTACTTTTGCTACATTTCATACTCCAATTCATCGCATCCTCTTCTGCCATATCGTGCTGCCACATCGACACGGTGAACAGAAGGGGAGCCCCCAAAGGCGTATTGACCATTGTCATAACTAATCTTGCACGCTCATAGGCAAATCTACCTAAACTGCACATCCATAAGCATAAAAAAGATTACGAATTGACATAAACGCAAGGGCACATATTTTGTTTTCTTTCATTGCATACAATTTTGCCAATGCATGAAAAAAAAACATTTACGTGTATGGGTGTATTTAAGACTTCAAGGACAGTATATTGAAGGAAATGACTGAACCTCTCCGCATCTGTTGTTCAATTGCAGCCATCATCTGGGACCCTGTACACATAATACATGTTCGAAGCGCATCCTTTGATAGAGCCCAACAGAAAACAGCATCTTGTTAAAGCCCTTGTGAACTATGATTGCGGAGTCTCCCAGCCAGTGCCAAAATGATGAATGGTGCTTTTGCAATGGCATACAGCCTTGAGCACTTCCCTTTGCTCCATTCTCGAAGTTATTAGTAGGTTTTCCGTGTCATGGTTGTGAATAGAACATTCTTTTACATCTCGAAGATGCTATTGCTGCTTTTTGTGTCACGTGGGCTAGTAATCCTTTCACACTTTTCTTTTTTTCGAAACCCGCAGGCTCGTCATCCATCCCATCCTTTGCCGTCATTTTCTTAATACCATCTCATCACTAGGCATCCGCATCTTCTTTGATGTCCATGTCTTTGCCAAGTCCCACGCTGTCCAAAAATCCTGTGGCCATCGTGGGGACAATAAACTCCTCCACAAAGCTGCGCGGCATGCCTAGCGCCAGAGCGTCACGGACAGCGTGCGCCATCCGTACCACGTAGTCGGTGCGGGCAAGAGCCGGTTGCGTGTATGTCTCGCTGAGGTAGACAAGCACGTCCCTCTCCAGGCACTTCGCCTCGTCGGTGTGGATGCTGTTGCTGTTTGCTCTTCCCGCCTCTTTCTGCTGCTCCTCCAAGTGCACCAAAACGCTCTCCGCCGGGACTTGCAACTGAGGTGGGGCCGCGTACAGCTCCACGTCGAGATATGCCTTGCTGTATGCGCCAGTACGCACTCCTTCGTAGCGATCTAGCCAATGCTCATTGGCTGTCTCGGAGCCCAAATCGTACACCAGCCCGTGCACGCAAGGGCGGCGGTGGCCTCCGTAGTCTTCGTTATGGCCGTTGCCTCGATTGTTGCCGTCGTTGTTTCTGCCAGTAATAATGGTTTGATGCGGAGGAACATGGACAACGTTGGCATAGCCGCGCTCGTTGATTTGCCAGCGGTAGTCGTACAGTATGCCGCGCCCGACATATGTGCTGTCTGGGCATCGGAGGGCCATCTGCTCCAGCCACATATTGCTGCCGTATGCAAAGTAGAGCATCGTCGTTGTGAGCGTTGTTGTGAGCGTTGTTGCGAGGTGCTGTTGTTCGGTGATGGTGAGGTTGCGTGGTGGGAGGACCAAGCGCAAACAGCTCTGCCACCTTTTGTTTGTCTAGGCAGGATGCGCGTAAGCAACCAAAGAGGAAAGAGCTGCAAGGCCAATGCTTAGAGAAGGAGCTCTGGTGACATGTAGCAAGCTCGGGGTTATGTAAGCAGCTTTTATGAGACGGAGGTGGCAAGAGCGACCGCGTCCGCTCTTGCTTCGTCGTGGGATATTATCATCATCATTTCTTTTTTGTACATCGTCAAGTAGCGGGGTATGTACACGTCCATCTGCAACAATAGGCTCTGTCTGCAAGCATTCCGTCATTTTCAAAAGGGCTGGCGGGATGCCGGATGGCGGTTGGTGTTGGAAACTGTCATATTGAGCAGGTCCGAAAAAGTGCGAGTTCTTTTGAACATTGCAACACGGGAGACCACGGTGCAGATAGATACAAAATCATATTCACACGACGACGAACTTGCCAACTGATGGAAGATGTCTTAAATACAGTCTAATATACGCGTCTGTGCCTACCACTGACGACAACGCAATATCCTTACACGGTTGTTTTCATACGTAGTTAGTGCACCTCTTATATCATCGTTCTTATAAATTCACTCGTCTGGCGGCTTGACCACTGACCACTTTCCCCGTCCACTGTTCATTTTCCATGACCGATTGCTTCTGTTAATATTCACTGATAGTCACCCCTCAGAACGTAACGGTGTCTATAAAAGCTAGGCAGCCGGCCACATCCGTCAGACCATGAACAAGATGATATCGTCGGTGAACATGATGATTCGGCACAGCGCCATTCAGCGCAAGACGGAGGCCATCCTGGAGTCCTGGAGGCCTATCTCGCCATGGACAACGATAACGCGTGTCTCAATTATCAAATGGACGACGACAAGTGGGATAATACTCAACTTGGTTGATAGAGAATACTGCAGGAGTTTGTCTGCATCATCATTTATTTTCAACAATATATACTAGTTGTATTGCCTTTGTTATTCAAGTGTCTTCTATATTATCTTTGTTCCTCGCACACAATAATAACAACTAAAATGGAAATATTCAAAAAGGTTACCGTTCAAGTCCAAGTTGATCTATACTAGAAAGCTTGATTACACATTCGAGGGGACGAGCCCTTCATCGCCGATTTTTTTTTCAAATCAACATCGTCACGCAGTAATGCCCGTATCTATATCTCTTCATAGCAGTAAAGAACCTCCGCCGCTCCGTTAGAAACGTGTTTTGATGTCATCGAGACGGGGTTGGTATTTATCAGTCCTTGTCCTGGCCCACTACATCATCGTGTTCAATTCTGTTGAATGTCCCACCTCCACGGACCTTTCTACGCATATTTTTTTTAGGACAGACACGCATTCCGAATCCAGACACCGAGCCTCTGAGAATTTCGTAATCCCCCACGAAAAGGAGCTTTATCTCCTGTCGAGACTATTGTCTTTCTAGACGTTTCTTTTATTCAATACGATATTACAGTTTGTCGACTTGCCTTTTCGATAGAGGGGAAGATGACCTCAACAACCAACCATTTCCACCTTTGAAAGTTGACCGTGAGCTACTATGGGATTAGTCGCGAACGCCATTTCTGGCTCACGGAGAGGCTTAAACAAAATTGACTGTGAGAAACGAGCGTTGGGATCAGCTAGCACGCAATGGGCCCAGTGCCACGCCGAAGGTTCAACACACAGCACCCCAGTCGACTAGAAGGGTAGAAACAAACGAATTAACCATTCACACCTTTGTGGTTCTAGACCAGTCCATAAAATATGACTTGCGGGCTATGCTCAATCCATGTTCCTGACCCAACGCTTTTCTTTTTTTTTCTATCTGTAATGTGTGGCTAGAGTGACTGGGTTCAAGTTGTTTATTTGTTCACCACGATGATTAAATTAAAAATGTGACGCCTCACGTCCCAGAGGCAGCTACTAGTCCATTGCAGCGCGCTATCGCTATCGTCTAAATCGACACACACGGATTAGATGCCGCGAGACAAGTGGGCTTTATGTCGTGCCAGAGAGTGCGGGAATATGAGAGCCCATGCCGAGTTGGGATTAGTACAAGAAAGTTATGTATAATAACAGCGACAATGGCGCTTTGGGACACAAAATAACAAAGAAATGGAAGAAGGGAACAGTGAAAACCTAATGAGGAAGATAAGCAACAAGAAATAACATTGTAAGACACAGAGTACATACGAGGTACTTGGGGATTCTTGGAAGGAATTTCAAACAAAATTGTATAGGGGTATCATAAACTGCGCAAGGCATTTCCATCTTTGGCCTGCTTCTATATTTTGTGTATATTTGGTTTGATGTGGTGACTTCGAGACACGTCGTAATGCTGCCCACATTTCTAGGCGGCCCTACTTCTCATGTAGCTCCTTGGACTGCACGTTAATGTCGTTCTTGTCGATCGGGAGTAAAGGAGACCCCGGCGGCCGGGTGCTGCTGCGCTGGTAGAGGTAGAGAGACGCGAGGACCGTTGCAATACCAATGCTTGACTACACAGAGTGTAGCAGGTTAGTACATGCTCACACGGCCACAAAGGACGACAAGAAAATGAAAGGAGCCTGCGTCGAAAGCAAAAAGGTGGGCAACTCACATTAAGAGTCATGGGCTCGCCAAATAGCACCGCGTTGGCCAGGTAGCTCACGACAATGCTAAAGCTCGCTGCCAGGTTCTTGGCAACGTTATCGGCATATGTGATGCAGATGGCCACGAGAATGCCGCCCAACGCCTGCAGCAAAATGGTCGCCCATACGGTGGGGCCGTATCCGGCAAAGAAGCCGTGCTCGGCAATGGCCGCGCCGTCTTTCCAAAAGGCACCCAGGATGGCGATGGGGAACAGGCTGTAGAACGACAGCTGGGCGTTGCGCGTCCACAGCGACACGGAGACACGCGACTCTTTGATGAGCTTTTCAAAGTAGACGCCCGTAAAGCCGGAGATGAAGGCGGCGGTGATGGCTGCAACAAATCCCTTTGTTGTGTTCATCCGGGGTAGGCTACCCCGGCCAGAGGTGGCGTTGGCGTCGTTGAAGTAGCTGCACCTTCTAATGTATTATTCGGCATTTGACCACACATCTGCACGAGCAAACCGCCGAGATTGGCCAGGGAAAAGGAGGCCGGAATAGACGTCGACGACGGCGTCGAGTCAGCCACCTGGACAATGGCAACACCCAGCGTCAGTAGCACAAGCGCAATCCACTGCCGTGGCGTGATGACGCGCTGCACCATGACAATACTGAAAAGAACTGTCGTCAGGATCTTGAGCTGGTACGTGACCTGAAAGGGCACCGTTTCCATGTTGCTGACTGCAATGTAGACGAGCCGCGTCTGCAGCGCATAGAGTCCGGCGGGCAGGATGAGCATCCATGAGCCGGACGAGAAGAGCGCTTCGTAGATGGATCGGCATATCTGCGTGATCCGCGCCACGGTGTCCTGTTGTATCTGCTTTTTCTTTTGCACCCGGAGTTGCGCGTGGCAGGCAACAGTAAGGCTGGCAACGAGCTTGATGAGCTCGACGAGAAGCATGGCCGTCGAAACCAGGTAGCGGCGGCGCGTTGGATCGGCAGATGGCACCATTCGAGATCGGTGCATGACCTGCAATGCGTGCAGTGCGTTAGATGATGTACGATATACGAAGATAAGAAAACAAAGAACAAAAGACAAAAGACAAATATTATCTATATCGTACCGTTATGAGAGTTGAATTTTGAAGGACCAGCTGTAATTAGAATGCAATGTCAGTCTGCTGCTTCTCTGGTAGTTTCAACTTTTTGCTGTCATCCAAGACAAAGACATACAAATACCAACGACATCGTCTGGATCGAGGCGCCAGAGCGCCAGAATCGTGGCTGCCGCATCGTGGGCGACTCGGGCCGCTGCAATAATTGGCCAGATGAGGTCGTGATGGTAGTGTGCGGCGCCATGTTGAGGGGGGTATGTCTTGGTGTGATGCCCTTTTGTTCTTTTTTGTTATCATATACTTCTTGGCGTCTCGTCTTTTCCTGGGAGCATCTCCCGCGGTCAATCAATGGCGGTGCGGCTCTGTATCCTGGCTCGGGAGCTCGGAGCCAAGAATCGAACAAGTACTCTGTACTCTCGGGGTCTTCGTATATATTCCGTTGAAAAGTACCGACAAAAAGTGAAACAAGACCAGATGGCCGATGGCTATAACGCGGAGTTGAGAAATGAAATGGAACAAAAATAAAAAACGAACGATGACCGATAACCGATGATACGCAAATAGCATAGGGGTTCCGTTGTTGGGCGAGGCAATTATGACATTATAAAACTTTGCCGACTGCTTAATTGGGTAGTGAATACGAGATACTCTTTAGAAAGCAAAAAGATGGAGACAGGATATGGAAAAAAGGAAATAGAACAGAAGGACCAGGCAAGGCAGAAAGACACGAGAGGAACGAGGGAGAGATGAAGAGTGTCGAAGAAGAAGACCCTTGTCTGTCAATAGACAAACGACCAGGGTTGTCCTGTACATGTACATGTACGAAGTGGCCCCTGTAAGGCATAGGGCAGAGGTCTGGCGCAGGAGATAGGCAACTGGCGAAATAAAACGGCGTAATAAGAAGGCTTGACTGGATGGTGAGGAAAAGCGGTTGTGGAGGTGGTGGGGTAGAACAACCCCCGTCAAACTTAAAAAAAAAGCAGTGTGTGGAGCACGACGGAATAGAAATAGAATGAATCAAAAGAGAAAAGGAGGCATCGGTGTCTACGAAGATAAAGGAAGAAGGGAAAAAGGACGAAGCCGGTTTCAGGCTAATCGGACGAACAGCGCCAGGAAGACGGAGAAAAAGATGAACAACGGTGTTGGGGGCACAGCACGTTGGAAATCGGCCGCGGAATAAAAGAAGACAAACCAAACAAGTCTCGGGCATGTACCCCAGCCTGGAGGCAGGGTGGCTGAGCCAAAGAAAGAGAGAGAAAAAAAAAAGGACAAGGTCAAGAACAGGAAGGAGCGCCGTCGTTTTCGGCGCGGCGCCTAGGTAAGCATAAGCTCAAAGGGTAAGAAGGATGCTGCGCTACGATGAATCGTTTAGACAGCACAGCAGGGATCAGAAAATCATGACAAAACGCATAGGCCGGTAAAAAAAAAACAAGGAGGCACAGACCATCAGGTTTCCTAACGAATGGTCGACAGGGTAAATCGGAGATACGGGCAAAACAGAATAGTTGCAATTACTCGTCCGAGCTCAGTTGGTGGCGTCGTCTAGATCGTCTTCCCGCTTCTTCCTTTTTTCCCTCCGTTTCTTTTGCTTTTTCTTCTTTTTCTTTTTTTCTTTCATGCGTGGTATTGGAGGATGTGGGAGTGGTCCTTCTCGAAAGAGGCACCCAGCACCTGCTAACCGTTTCTGGCGTCCGTTCTGCGGCAGCTCTGAGACCGACAAGGGGGGGACAGCACAAGTAGGGCAGGCGCAACCCAAAAATCTGCCCAATCTGCCGGGGCTGTGGTTTTAAAGGGTGGTCAGAACAGCCGGAGAAGCAGCGGTCTAGCTGGTTGGGGAACGGACGCGGGACCCGCTTTTTATGATGAAAGCCAAGGGAAGCTGAGAGGGAAGGAAGGGGCCACAACGAGGACTCGGTACAAGGCGTTTACACGGACGTTGCAGCGCATGCGCACCATTAATGAGGGATAGTCAGGTACTTCTCTGTATACTACTTGTCCAGTCCCATGAGCTACTCGTCCACTAAGCCTCCTCACTAACGCCGAGACCAACCGCTAACATGTAAGGCGAGACAAAGCTTAAACGAACCAAAAACAGTCTCAAGCTTCGACAGACAAAAAAGGAAAAAAGGTAATAGACAATAAGTGCGAGTGCGAAGAATGCGACCCTCCACCACAGCCCTTTAACTAACGAGACTGTCAGCAGCAGCAAGCCACACTCGCTGTCTGATCGGCCAACGCATGTACTTTTGCGATACGAATCGGCCAGGAATTCTCCGTTTCTTACTCGTATTTTCGTTGCCACTGTTCTCGTCGGTGTCTTTCTTACTTTGACTCTGGCGACAAACGCCCGTGTTACGGCCTCATTTTTGACTCCCGGCGCTCGTCTTACCACCAGCTAATTCTGTGTTTCTGTTTTCGTACTTCTTCGTCCTCTTTGGCATCCTCTTTTCTCTGTCTGGTACCTGACCGTTGGTCCTGTCTCCCAGCCCACTTTCCTCACTGTTTTATTCTTCTCTTCTTCCCTTACCCCGTTTCCCTGCCCATCCAGCCCACAGTCACGCAGTCACACAGCATGTTGCTGTCCCCACGAGTCACGCGCCTGCTCAACGCAGTCCGCCGGGCGCCTCTCCGCTTCTCCGTCTCGCTCTCGCGCCGGGCCTGGCGGCGTCTTGTCCAGATTGCACTTGTCGCCCTCACGTTCCCGCTGGTGCTGCAGTGGATAATAGCATACCTTGTCGGCAGCGATGTGCGGTTGTTTGCGTCAGGAGCTCCAGGGCGCCAAAGAACCTGCTTGTCGTCACGGCACATCCGGATGATGAGTGTTTGTTCTTTGCGCCCAGCATTCTCGGTGTGCTCGACCGGAACCGGGGCGTGCACGGCAGCCTGATATCCATGTCAACAGGTAAATCTTTTTTATGGTGTTGTTCCTGCTTTCTTCTTCATTATCCCAGTTTCAATATAGATGTGCAGGTCTCCTATTGCCTCTTTATTGTTTTCCTTTTCTCGTGCTTGATATTACTATCATCTCCCCTCTGCCACGCACATTCTTCAAGACGCTTTGTTTTTTTTTTCTTTCCCTCTTCTTTTCGGACATCTGCCCATCCCCGCGGAGATATGGCTAACATTCCTGTCAAGGAAACAACTACGGTATTGGTGACCTGCGCAAAAAAGAACTCACAGGGTCGTGTGCTGCGCTGCAAATCGACCCGGCTCGCTGCATCGCCCTCGACCACCCAGCCCTGCAGGATAACCCTGCCGTGTGGTGGGACACTGCCCTGGTGCAGACCATTGTGCAGGAGTACATTGCAAAATGGGACGTTGATGCGGTACGTCTGCAGCCGCCCTCCTTCTTTTGGTGTGGCTCGCTTTGTTTTTCTGGCATTTCCTAGTTGCCATGTCCCGCTTCCAATTCTTCCGATGCACCTCCTTTTCCCGCTTTCTGATACCCTACTTTCTTTTTCAATTTATCCTGCCTGGCCCCTATTCCCTGCCGCACCATCTGCAAATGACTGACATTCCTGTGCCATCTAGATCCTGACATTCGATGAGGGCGGCGTGTCTGGCCACATCAACCACCGCGCTGTGAGTGCTGCCATCCGGTACGTCTGTGCTTTTTTTCTCTCTTTCTGTCTCTCTGTCTCTTTTGTCGTTTTTCTTCAACTTTCTGACAGCCTCTAGTGAGCTCATCTCATCCTTGCCAGCATCTCCCAAAGCACCCGTGGCCTACATGGTCGTAACTACGCCGCTGTGGCGCAAGTACACCTTTTTGGGCGATCTGCCCCTGACGGCGCTGCGTTTTACATTGCGCATCCTTGCGGCGCTCTTTTTCCCCTCGCCGGCCACAACAGAAACCGTGGCAAGAGCAGAAACAGCAGCAACAGTAACGGGGTCGAACTACAACAGTGTTGCGGCCACGAAGCCGCGCTTTGGTCGCCAACACCTGGCACCGCTACCAAAAGACACGCGAGGCGTTCCGCAACCACAACAGCCAATACACCTGGGACCGCCATTTGTACATGATTGTCAGCCGGTACGTGTGGTTCAACGATCTGCAAAAGATTGAGCCAAAACCAGTAGAGAAACCGTGAGCCCGAGGAGGGTTCAGACGTGATGCCAAGGCGTACGTTGTTCGAAACAGCGGATGATTCCCTCTACCCTTACGAACTGTACGATATTGTAAGGGAATAAATAGGACGAAAGCAGTTTCCATAATATTTTTAATGAGATTAATGTCCAACAATACGGGAAAGGAGACCAAGGGAGTGACTTCCCACAGCCTGGGAAGTATGGCACGAGGCACAAAAAAAGGTCCAAACTTGGCAAACACTAGGCGCCAGTCGTCGGTGGCGTTGCGATTGACAACTACTCGCAACGGCGAGCGTTCCTCGGGCGTTCCTTTGTGATACGAAACACGAACAGAAAAGACTGAAAAAAGAAAGACAGGTCCGGGCGCGAGCCGGTTGAAAGGTCGTGCCTTCCTCAACCATCCAATGCCAATCATGCGATGTCAGCACGCTCCTTCCTGCTTTGTCTTGCGATGTTGCTCGCTTAACTTCGGCCTTTCCGCAGAGTCCTTTTTTTATTCTTCTGTTCACCTCCCATCGCGCCTGCCTGCAATCTCCCTCAGAGGCCCGTCGCTCCTTCTCCCACTTCTGCCGTAACTGTGGGTACTTTTTGTTATTTCCTGCGCCGCCGTAATACGGTCCAACCGTTGGATTGAAACTCCGCCCAGGCAGCAACCACTCTCCAAACCTACCAGAGAGACCCTTCCAGACCGCTGCTCCACCGCTACACTGCCCTCTATGACTGGCCCCCAGTAGCCCCAATGGGCACCCAGCTGCCGATCCATTTTGGGCTAAGCACTTTGCACTCTAAATTAAGCTTTTGCCAAGCTTTTTCTTTACTCTGCTCCTTTGTGTCGCCCCGTTGCCTCGCTGGCACCACACACCGCACCCTGGGGCAGCTACAGCTAAGCCTGAAGGTGAGCTTACGGAGCATTTGTGCCCATCCTTTTTGGCCCAGAGCCTAAAACGAAGGTCTTCTTTAAGCAAGCACCGCGCTGAGATGGCCTGTTCGCCCCAGTCACCCGGGCAAGGCAAGGTCAGTAAGTATTACATGTACATGTACCCCCCCCCCCGGTTCGTTTCCATTTTTTCTTCTCTATTTCCTTTTTTATTCTCATTTTTTGGAGCCACATGTCTGTCACTCGTCACCGACAGTCTTACCTTCTCGCAGTTTCGCAACACGTTATGGCTCCGTATTATTATGGGCTTGTTTCTTAGGTGTGTAGGCGATGTATTCTTGCTTTTTTAATGACATTTTTTCTTTTCTGGTATTGGTCGTAATATTTTGTGCTTGTTGGAGCAGTCCTTGGTGACTTGTCTCTCGCCCTTTGTCCTTCTGCCGTAATTGACTTTGTCTAAATTACTGTGAACCTGTTTTGTGCAAAGTAGAGAATACGGAGTACTCAGTCCGGTCCTCTTTTTTTTCACCTCCCAGGCAAGCCACAATCCTCGCAAATCATTCCCTCCATTTGTCCCGCGGCACTCGCCCTCGTTCTTCGTTCCCCGTTTCCTTCTGTGGTTTTCGGCAGAGGAAGAACTTGGGTCTGACAGATAAACAGCTTCCAGTGCGCACTCTCAGAAATTTGCCTTTTCTGCATCTGTTCTTATTTCCTTACGTTTCGTTTTCTCATACTTCAGCTTCTAGTCACTGCTCTCGCCAGTCGTGCTAGTATTCACTAGGCCGCCTCCCTCCGTCTCATTCCCTCCATTCAACCATATCCTCCAACCCTTTCTACCGCTCGTCTCTTTTATCCCGCTCCTTTTTGTAAACGTCTCCCTCTCTACATTGATTTGTTCCTTCTATTGCACCATATGTGTTGGTTTCTGCTTCCTTTGTTCCCTCTTGGCTTTGTTTAGCTGTGTCACATCCCGCGTCTGCCTGTCAATATCGTCATTGACACATGCACGACAGCCATTGCACAACACGAACCGAACTCGAGCACTGCATCATCCTTCGCTCTGCCGTTCCGGCAGTCCTCCCTCGCAAACGACTGTTGCATCTAACACCGCATAGGTCGTGCAATCAGTCCACTCCAACGTCATCACCAACATTTCGTCGGACGAGAAACCCGGCACCTACCACCTCTTGCCTGCCCGCATTGTCTCGACACTTTCTCCGTCACAACTATCACACTCTACTCTCTCGTCGTGTCTTGCGCGTGCGGGCACTCGTAACTCGCATAGCCCCCGTCTGGCCTTTGTTGAGGTCTCTACTTCACAATGCTCTCCGCCACCTTGAATCCAAGACGGCTACGATCCCGACTCGGCCTCGCCGTGGCCGGCGTCCTCTTCGTTGTTATCCTGCTCTCTCGCCACGTCCTCTACACAGCGTGGACCCTCGCCTACCTGCCGTTTGCCTGGTCGCATGACGCATCCACGTTTGTCATTTCGCAGGACCTCGACAACTTTGACATTACCTTTGCCGACTACAATGCATCCCAGGCCACTGCCGGCCCGGATACCCCGACCGCGTGCCTGCCGTCATGCACCACGTCGTCCTGGGCTCGCACCCGCCGCTGCCGGCCTGGGGCGAGACGCGCCAGAGCTGCCTCGACTTTCACGAGGGCTGGGAAACACACTACTGGACCGACGAGACTGCCGCGCAGTTTGTCGAGGAAAAGTTCCCCGAGGTTAAGTCTACCTGGGACAGCTACCCCTTTCTCATCCAAAAAGTCGACGCCCTGCGCTACATGATTCTGTACGAGTACGGCGGTGCTGTCCTTGACATGGATCTGCGCTGCAAGCGTGCACTCGGCCCGCTGCGCCGCTTTGGCTTTGTTGCCATTGAGGCCGTGCCTGTCGGCTTCTCGAGCGGCTTCATGATGGCCGAGCGCCACAACCCCCTCGTAGGCGCCATTGTCAGCAGCCTCAAGGACTACAACCGGCGCTGGCTGGGCTTGCCTTACCCGACCGTCATGTTCAGCACCGGTTGCCACTTTGCCTCGTGAGTCCCCCTTAGCCTCTCTCTTCGTCTCTTTCTCTCTCTCTCTCTCTCTCTCTCTCTCTCTCTCTCTCTCTATTGCGACACTGTAACATATCTACGACCAATACTGACAAGTCAAGGACAATCCACGTCCTTCAGGAGAACCGTAGTGACTACAAGGTCCTACGCGGTCCTGACAACAACCGCGATATGCACAAGCTCAACGGCAAAGTGTCCACGCCCATCTTTGACCATCTCGGCAGCTCTGCCTGGCACTCCTTTGACGGCCGCTTCATTATCATGCTGCGCAACGCGCTTCCATGGATCCTACCCATACTACTGGTCACCGTCGTCTGCTCCGTGCTCATCGCTAAGCGCCGGCGCCTTCTTGCTGCTGCGCCGGCCCCTGTCCCAAATGCGCCGGAGGGGCAAGTTCTTCACCGAGAGCAGCCACAACAGCAGCGGTAGTGACGACTCTGACGACGAAAAGCCGTTCCGGGATGCCTCTTCACGGTCCACCAGCCTCAGCTACGCTTCCGATGAAGGAAGTGTTTGATCCCTTTTTTTTAAACTCCCTGTTTGTTGTGCCATCTGCTTTTATTGCTCAATGCTTTACGGCTGTACCTTTGATGATTTGTCTACTTTTTCGTCTTGTTTTGTCTGTGCAAACTACCCCTGCTTCATCGAATGCGATTATATCTGTTCTTTCTTGTTTTAGCAACAACGGCGCCATTATGACACACTGAGCAGGCAACAAATAGGGCTCTGACTTCATCTCCTCTGATTTACTTCTTGTGGCTGTATTATTTTAACCACAGCTTCTACATTACTTCTGCCAGACAATTACATTCACTCTGCTGCATTTTGTATCCATATTCGTTACCTTAGTTTGAACGAGAGACAACTTGCCACTAGAATATCAAACTCCACGACGTTATGATCAACATGCTACAAATGCAAACTTTGGTGCTTTTACTTGCAGTAATTATGATATCATCTACAGTTATGACTCTGTATCGCGTGCCGTGGACTATTTTCCGAGCCCATACGAATCCTGAAAACGGGACAGATGGCCTCCTGACAGCTATTAGTCTGAGCTTCCATTATCCGGAGGTTACAATAACGAATATTTAATCTGACATGGTTCTATTTGCTGTTCATATCGACATGTGAGGGGCTGTTTTATATCTAGCGTTAGAAGTATGATAATACTGACACCTTTGAATTCGAGAATACCTCTTGCGGAGGCTTCTGGCGTGACCTCAACTAGGTACCATCAAGGTAGTCGTTCCATTATGTGCTGAACAGTGCGTTGATAATCTGGCCATGTCTTCTATTTCTTGGATTGTTAAACTATATCCAACCAGCACCACCCACAGCCATAAGAAACTCTTATCAACTATATACGAGACCGCTGTGTTCTTGTATCACAGAACTCTAGGACGGGCAAACGATAATAGTTGGGTGCAAGCAAAAAGGGCATCGCGATGACCTCTGATGGATCAAATACAGTAGGATCTGGTTTAGAAGGCTGGCATTGTCCTGGAACACACCCCGTTCTTTTTACGTTCGATTTCAACCGATGTTATGAAGCCTCTTTTGTAGTTGTTCAAGCTGAAGCTCGAGCTGGATCAAATGTATAAAGTTTTATACCTATTACTGGCTCTATATCTGGTCACCTTAAAAGTATGATTTAATATACCAATTAAACAAATCAGTTTTTATTCTTGATCAGCTTCAATTCCTGTTTTTTTGTTAATTGCACTCTTACCTGACATATATTAACAGCAAATAAAAATCAAACAATAATAAGTATGTATTTCTTATGCATTAACTTCTTCTCTTTTCTATCTAGCCAAGACGCTCTAAATTTGCTCCTTTTTTCGTGAAAGACAATGACCTATAAAACGTTAAGAAAAAAGAACAAAGCAAAACAAAAATGAAGACAAAGACAAGTTTGTGTCGTGATACCCAGTATTGCATTCCCTGCCATATGGCATGGATCATCCTCGAGCAATTTTATTCCAACTACCTCTTCTTGCAGCTCAAGGTTGCTGGAACCTGTGTTTCTATGATTCCTTCGAACCAAAGACAGCAAAATAGTTCCCTAAGAATGGAGACCATGGGCAGCTCGCAGAGGGCATGGGGAGGAGAACAACCTTCCTCTTTCGGCGTGTAAGTAAAATTTTTGGTGAATCGATCACGTGATCTATGCTTTCTATCACGTGCTACAACACGTGGAAAAATTCGTCTTTCTCCTGGTTTGCATCGTGCCCCCCGCATCGCGATTCCAAAGCTCGAACAATTGATGCCGTCGCCATTGACTGGTCTGCATATACTATGTTGGACGACAATCTTTACCGAGCCCTCGACTATTCTTGACTGCGGTCCATTCCGGATATGATCTTGAGTAGTGGTTCTTCGACAGAGACGACTGACTCGTTGCCTTGCTCCCACAGCCAAATCCTGAAGGCGAGACCTTTTGCAAGACAACCCCATCGACTTGACCGCAGCTAACCTGGGACAGGGCGCACTGACAGCCGTCGTTAAACAGATGGCGAGCATGGCCCGGCCGTCGGCTCAGAATAGCAATTAGACGACACACCGCCCGACGCTCGATCCAGGCATGCCTGATCCACACACTGCGGCCTTTCTTATCTCGCAACAATCGCCCTGATTCCCTTGTACCCCGCAGAGCAGCAAGGCTGCAAGAGCTACTTTGAAACCCCTCTCCTCGAAATACATTGCCATGCAGATTCTCTCAGCCTGGAAGACCGAGGAGGGAGATGGTAGAAGAAATGAACGAAACAGGCACCTGTGGCTGGCTCAAGCGTTGCTCACATTGTATCTTATATTGCTCGCTTCCCTTCTGTCGCCTCTCACCGCCTCTTCATGCTACGATTGCCCCGATACGCAGGGCTCCGCTGTCTCCGCCCCCGCAGAAAAACAACAATAAAAACCCAAAAAAGGCAGTATCGATAAGAGCAGGAGCATCAGCCTGCCTGGGAGGAAGCAGAGCATACTCCATATTATGGCGCTACCAGACAGGAAATATGGAGAGCACGGCTGCTGGGGACGAATCTGAGATGAAGGCGGCAAAAGAAGAAAAAAAGAAGCTGAACAAACACAAAGGAAGTATGTAGGGGTTCTGGACATCGTTGGCCAGAAGTTACGCGCATTTGATCTAGGGATGGGAGGCAGTCGAGACAAAGTGTTGAGATGGTGCCGGACAGCCCGTGGCCACAGGCGGCAATCCGAGTGGTTGCCTCTCAGCCTCTCTCCCTTTTATTCACTATGGCTTTT
This sequence comes from Sporothrix curviconia, assembly GCA_016097085.2. Taxonomy (NCBI): domain Eukaryota; kingdom Fungi; phylum Ascomycota; class Sordariomycetes; order Ophiostomatales; family Ophiostomataceae; genus Sporothrix; species Sporothrix curviconia. The sequence continues at coordinate 142,761 of JADMNF010000035.1, forward strand.
CGTAGGCAAAAATAAGGTCCGGGATAAAAAAAAGTTTGCCTTTGGCTCACATGTCTAGCGTAGAGAACATTGTTGGCCGGTTTCTTCTTGGTATCTTAAGGTTCAGTTCGCGGCCTGACGGGTCTCTGGAATACGGGTGCCGTCCCGCACTCTCTTGCCGCTTTGCAACATGCATACCGTATTCTTACTTTGCCGAAATTGATTGTGCGGTGAAACCAAGCGCACTCACTCATCTCGTTTATCTGTCACCTGCTGAAAACGGGAGGTGCTCCAGAGAGTTTTGTCTGATGTGGCATCCAAGAGATCACCGAAGAAGCCAAAGTGTGTACAGTAAGACAAGGGATTGCTGCCTACGACGTTGGCATACCCAGTCGTAATATAAGACAGGGTATGCGTCCTGCTGCTTGTTGGTGCAGTGACCATGTGCTCGCAAAGGATGAGGATGAGGATCTGTTGTGATGCCATTAATCAAGTGATGATCCAGAGTGCCCAATCCTCCAGTGACTGTCATGTAGCTCTCCTGCCGCGGGTAGACACATCAGCCAAGTCATAATAAGAATTAATACAGCAAGAGCAAAGACTTGATGAGCCTTATCGGCGAGCGCGAACTCACTACCTTTGATGTCGTCGCCTCCGAGGCTACGGGTGTTCCAGGGACCGCCCAGCCTTATCCGTAGCACTTGTGCCCTGTATTCCAGCGGGTTTCAGGCCTAGGCCTCTCGAGCTGGCCAGGCCAGTCCATGATGGTTAGCGTGGCAACACACACGAGGGGCGATAGCGCAAGCCATGTGTCTTTTTTCTGCGAGCGGTTGCCTCTGCAAGGCCTGTCGGTAGCGTAGCAGAAGACGAGCATCACTGAATATAGACACAAAAAAAACAAGAAGATAAGCCGATTCTGAGAGATTGGAGGAGATGCTTGCGCAGGACGGCTATCTAGGCTGCTGGTCGTGTGGCCTTTTCTCTCCTCCATGGCTGGCTTCTCAGGCCCAGCTCTCACACGCACTGTGATACCTTATCCTTTCCACCCTCTATCGGACACGGGGCTAGGCCCAGAATGGAAATTCAAGAGGGCGGTGAGAGCGGGCTCGTGCAAAAACTTTTTCACGCTGAAATTTCTTCCCTCCAAGGCTCCTTCTTTGCATTTCCTGGGATTTTGCTGGCTGGTTTGGGGGCAAGGACCCATATAAAAGTTTTTTCTGCCCCGTTAGCGCCAATTGTAATTTTTTTTTCTTCTCGTCCTAATTTTTCCCTTTTTCTTTCGATCGCAATTTGCTGGCTTCTTCACTCTGTCTTGCCCCTGCAGTCCCTCTTTTCGCCTCTCAGACCGTCACCGTCTGGTGCCCCGTTGTGCTTGCACGCTGCCTGCCCGCCCGTCTTATCTATCCCCCGCCATAAATATTCTTTGCCTCATCCACTTTTTCGCTCTTCCTCTTTTCTCTCTCCCTTCCGCTTCCTCTCTTCTTCCTTTCCCCTTCTCTCTCTTCCCCCTCCATCCCTCTCTTTCTTTTTCTCCTATCCGTTTTTGTTCTCTCGTGAACTTCGACCGTCCCGTTCTGACCAGAGCGCGACACGTCGTCCTTTTTCTTCTCTCGTTTTAGAGTTCATTGGATAGAAGCCTTTTGTGCCGGATCCTTTCTTCGTCCCTCGACGATAACCCTCTCTCGTCTCGATATTTCCCTTTCCTTTACGACATCTCCAGACACAACATCACTCGCAGCCATGGCCTCAAAAGCTGAGAACGCCAAGAGCGAAAAGGTCCTCGTCGACCTGATGCAGAACCTCACCATTGCCAAGGAGGCCGAGCAGATCAAGGAGTCGTCCACGGCGATTGCCACCTTCATCAACGGCCACATCGAGGATCTCGATGTCCCCTCAAAGTAAGCGTTCATATCTTCAAATCCCAGTCTTCGCATGCCTTCCGCGCGTTGGCAGCGGCAGTGCGCAGTTTCTTCCTTTCTCCAAAGTCCACGGGCATCTCTTTGGCTGAAGGAGCCAAAAATCAAGAGCCAGTCGCTCTTGCCCGTTTTGCGCTTTGCTTTGCTTCCCCCACCAACTTGTCTAGGTGGTTTCTGGTCACCGCCTTTTTTTTTTGGCTGGCCCCTGTTTAATTGCGAGGGGTGGAAGATTTTTTTGCGGGCATTTACCAGATCCGCCATTGGCCGGTGTTCAGTCCCGCCTTTCCTTCTGGCCGCCACTGCAGTTTTCATCACGAGAACTGTCAGTAACGATCAGAATAGGAAAGGGCATACAGGGCAAAGCCTTGAGATTTCGATGTTCCTCTCTGTTTCTTTTTTTTCTACAATTTATGCATTTCCGCCTTTGCCGCCAACCGCTGACACGTGACTTCCAGGACCATTGATGCTCTCCAGAAGCAGCTGAACAACAAGAAGGATGCCGTTGTCCGCGAGAAGGCGCTCTATGCCGTCCAGGCCATTGCCCAGCACGCGCAGGTCTCGCCCGCCGTCGAGCCCTTTCTCGTTGTCCTCCTTCCTGCCGTCATGGCTGGTGCCGGTGACAAGATCACCGCCGTCAAGACCGCTGCCTTCGCCGCCGCTCTGGCGATTGCCGGGGCTCTGTCGCCTAACGCTGTCAAGGTTGCCCTCCCCCCCGTCCTGGAGTCGCTGCGCAACGCCCAGAAGTTCCTGAGCGTCTGCTGGCCCTCGACTTCATCGACACCCTGATCCGCACCTCGAAGATCCAGATGGGCACCCGTGTCCCTGACCTGATTCCTGCCGTCTCCGAGGCCATGTGGGTCACCAAGAAGGAGTGTCTGTTCGCGCCTACAAGACTATGGAGGCGGTCTGCAATCTCATTGACAACAAGGACATTGAGCAGTTCATCCCGAGCTGATCAAGTGTATCGCCAAGCCAGAGAACGTCCCGAGACCGTTCACAAGCTCGGTGCTACTACTTTCGTGGCGGACGTGCACCAGCCCACCCTGGCTCTGATGGTTCCCCTTCTGGACCGTGGTCTGGCTGAGCGCGAGACGGCTATCCGCCGTAAGTCTGCTGTCATTATTGACAACATGTGCAAGGTCGTCGACGACCCGAACATCGTTGCTCCTTTCCTGCCCAAGATGATGCCGGTCTGCGGAAGAACTACGAGACCCTGGCCGACCCCGAGGCTCGTGAGAAGACCCGCCAGGCCCTGGACACCATTAAGCGTGTCGGCAACGTCGTTGATGACAAGATCCCGAGCCCAGCAACTACGGTGACATTGAGGTCGTCAAGCCCACCTGCTGCCGTTCTGGCAAGAAGGCGCCGAGGCCAAGTTCGCGCCTGTGATCGCGTACATCGCAGGCATTGCGGCCAGCTCATTGACGATAAGGAAACCGACGCCCAGGTGTGGACCAGCAACCTCAAGTCCTACGTCTCCGTCATTGTCGGCGATGCGGAGGCTGACACCGCTGTCAACAACCTGCGCCTCAAGGCCCAGCCCGATGCCACTGACGCCGACGCCGAAGAGGACGACGAGGAGGCGAGGACCTGTGCAACTGCACCTTCAAACTGGCGTACGGTGCCAAGATCCTGCTGACCCAGACGCACCTGCGCCTGAAGCGCGGCCAGCGCTACGGTCTGTGCGGCCCCAACGGTTCCGGCAAGTCGACCTGATGCGCGCCATCAACAACGAGAAGCTTGAGGGTTTCCCCAAGCAGTCCGAGGTCAGGACCGCATTCGTCGAGCACGACCTGGACTCTGAGGATGCCGACATAATTACCATTGAGTGGACCATGATGAAGCTCAAGGAGGCCAAGAAAAAGATAGACGACGCCGAGGAGTCCACCGACAAGGCCGAATTCGTGCTGCCCACCACGGACGCCGTCGTCGAGCAGCTGAAAGAGTTCGTTTCACCGAACAGATGATCAACGGCCCTGTTGGCTCCCTGTCTGGTGGTTGGAAGATGAAGCTGGCCCTGTGCCGTGCTGTCTTTTTGAAGCCTGATATCCTGTTACTAGACGAGCCCACCAACCACTTGGATGTGAAGAACGTCAAGTGGCTGGAGGACTACCTCTGTAACTCGCCCTGCACGTCCATCATGGTGTCTCACGACTCGGGCTTCCTCGACAACGTCTGCCAGCACATTATCAACTACGAACGCTTCAAGCTCAAGCGCTACCGCGGTAACCTGAAGGAGTTTGTTCGTCGCGTGCCGTCGGCCAAGTCCTACTACGAGCTTGGCGCTTCCGAGTTGGAGTTCACCTTCCCTGAGCCCGTTTCCTCGAGGGTGTCAAGACCAAGGCCAAGGCCATTCTGCGTGCCACCAACATGAGCTTCCAGTACCCCAACACGCCCAAGCCCCAGATCTCGGACATCACCTTCCAGTGCTCGCTGAGCTCGCGTATTGCCGTCATTGGCCCCAACGCGCCGGCAAGTCGACGCTCGTCAACGTCCTGACGGGTGAGCTGGTCCCCACAGGCGGTGAGATCTACCAACACGAGAACATCCGCATTGCATACATTAAGCAGCACGCTTTCGCGCACATTGATAACCACTTGGACGAGACGCCCTACAAGTACATTGAATGGCGTTTCGGATCGGGTGAGGATCGCGAGACCCTGGACCGTGCCAGCAAGATTATCACTAAGGAGGACGAGAAGATGCGTGACCACATCTACATGATCAACGGCACCAGCGTCGTGTCGACAAGATCCACTCTCGCCGTAAGCTCAAGAACTCGTACGAGTACGAGTGCTCGTTCCTGTTGGGCGAGGGCTTCGGTGACAAGATCAAGTGGACGCCCATGATGTCTGCCGACAACGAGTGGCTGCCGCGTAGCGAGCTGCTCAAGACGCATCAGAAGGACGTCATCAAGGTCGATGAGGCCGAGGCTCTGGCTTCTGGTCAGTTCCGTCCCTTGATCCAGAAGGAGGTCGTGGAACACGCTTCCATGTTCGGTCTCGACGAGGAGCTGGTCTTGCACTCGCGCATGAGCGGTCTGTCGGGTGGCCAGCGTGTCAAGGTTGTCCTTGCCGCCTGCACGTGGCAGCGTCCTCACCTGATTGTCCTGGATGAGCCTACCAACTACCTGGACCGTGACTCCCTGGGTGCCCTGTCCAAGGCGCTGAAGAAGTTTGAGGGTGGTGTCATTATCATCTCTCACTCGGCCGAGTTCACCAAGGACCTGACGGAGGAGGTCTGGGCTGTCCTGGACGGCAAGATGACGCCTCTGGCCACAACTGGGTGCAGGGCCAGGGCTCTGGCCCGCGCATCAAGACCGACGACGGTGACGAGGAGGACAAGTTTGATGCCATGGGCAACAAGATCGCTGGCACCAAGAAGAAGGCCAAGCTGACCAGCTCCGAGGCCCGCAAGAAGAAGAAGGAGCGCATGGCCCGCCGCAAGCGTGGTGAGGAGGTCTTCAGCGACGAGGAGGACTAAGTTTTTTTTTTTAAAAGAAAAGTTTTTTCTCGGTGTCTGATGTATGGCATATCTCTTCTGCCTACAAAGGTGCTTTGCCATCTGCCTTTCTTTTCTATTGCGCCTTGTCTTTCAACCTCATGTTTCGGAGTCTTAAAAATAATGTTTTTTTTTGTTTTGTTCTTTTTGACGTTCTGTTTCTATGTCATGCCCGTTTCTTCGTTTATGTTTGTTTGTATTTGATGTCTACGCCTTCCTTTTTAAAACCATCTAGAACATACACGCGCCCTCTGTTTTGATAGAGTTGTGTTGTCGTTGTGGTCGACAGATTGTGGCACCTTTTTGTCCGCAACTGGTTTTCCTAGAGCTGTTGTTCTGTTTCTAGTTTTAGATATAGAAGAAAAGAAATAAAAATGAAGCCTTTCTTCAAGCCTTATTTTCCCCATTACCAACATGTTTTGCATTTCTATGCCTCCAATGTCGCCAGGCATTTGTACTTGCTGCCCACACCGCTGTAGTAGTCCGTCTCCTCGTCGACGGCGTCCTCTGCCGCCGCGGCCGTGCCAGCACGCCGTTGCTGCTGCCGTCTTTGCCGCCGCAGCAGTCCTCTACGGCTAGGCCAATCCGCTCCGCAGCCAGCTTGACGCCGCCAATGTTGGGCGCAGCCGGCCCGAATGCGCAGCATGGCCAGCTTGCCCGAGCAGAAGAGGGGGACGCCGGGTGCCCACTGCAGGTCCTCCGGTGAGGCAGGGGAAGCCGCCAATGGTTTCGATTGGGAACTGCTTCTGCATCGTCTGCAGGTAGGGCAGGCGCTGCACGTCCGTGTCGATACCCGTGGCAAAGTAGACGTGGTCCATGGGTGGCAGGTCCTCGACCGGCGGCGACGTCGTGACATGCCAGAAGCCGCCGCCGTCCTTTGAGTGGGCGTCTTTTTGAAAAGACATGGACGTGACCTGCGTGCTGGTGCACAGCCGCACACGGCCGCCGCAACGTGCTTCTTGAGAATCTTGGCGAACTGCGGCGTCAGACTGCCCCGCCGGCGCGCCTCCTGGACGATCGCCAGCCGCTCCTCGTCCGTGTCCGCTGACCAGAACCGTGCCTGCTCGCGCACGCGGTACTTGCCCATCCAGCTGAGGTCCACGTCAAAGTACTTGACCACGACGTTGGGCCCGCGCATCAGGTGCCACACGCGCGTCACGCCGTGCCGCACCAACAGGTCTGTGATCTGCGCCGACGTGAGCCCGCCGCCCACAACCAGGACGTTTGTCGTCGAGGAGCCCGGCTGGCGGATGCGTGCGGCGAGCAGCGGATCGGGCACCTGCCGCAGGTGGAATGTGTGGCCGGCTTGGGGGTACAGCGTCTCGCCATCGAGCCCGGTGGCCACCTCGCCCGTGTCCAGCCCCTTGTCGGCGGCCAGCTGCCGTGCCGCCTCGGCCAGCCCCGGGATCGTCGCCGCCGGCACCCGCGCCGCATTCGCCGGTCCCACGGCCAGGACGACAATCCGCGCATACCGGCGCACGCGGTCCGTTGTCACGGTGAACAGCTGCTCGTCGCCCTCGCCGTCGTGGTCCGTCAGCGACACGCCGGGCACCACGCCGTACGCCACGTCCTGCAGTGTCTCTTGCTTCAGGATGCCGCTGGCCAGCCCGTAGCGGTCGCGCACGCTATTGCAGTGGTCCACAAACAGCTGCCGCGAGGGCGTAAAGTAGTCGTTGCGGTCGCGCTCGTTGATGTCGACATTGGGCTGGCCGTCCTGCAGGCCGCGGCGGCCGCCCCGGTCGCCTTTGTCACCCAGGCTGCCGCCGGCCTTCTTCTTGCCCAGTCCCTGGCCCGCCTGCCTCTTCTTTTTTGAGGTGCTTGCTGATCTCCTTGCCGACGCAGGCGCCAATATCGTAGAGGTCCTTGTCGGGCGAGCCCTGGCGTGGGCGCGTGCCAGCAGCGAGTCGCGATCCAGCGGGTCAACGTGCCACAGCAGCGGACTGCGCAGGTAGGCAATGCCGTAGGCGCCAAAGAGGCGGTTCCAGCGGCCGAGCCAGGCATTGGACGAGGCGTCAATGACGGCCATGTGCATGTCGTCGCCGTCGTCGCCGCTGTCGTTTGACTTTGATTCTGGGGTCTTGGTGCTGCCATCCCGCACAATGTCCTTGTTTGGTCTTGACGTGGCGGACCGACACCCTGCGGCCGTACTTGCGCAGCCACGTGTAGCGGCGGTGCTCCTCGTCGGTGAAGATGGCTGCCGGCGTGTCTTCGCGGAGGCGTGCAGCAATGGCGAGGCCGGCCGGCCGCCGCCGACAATGATGACGTCGTAAATCTCGTTTTCCGTAGGGAGGTCCATGGCTGCGGCAACGGTGGCTGTATGATGACCAAAGCAATATAAAATGGGAGCAGCTTCCTTTTCTGTATATTGTCGTGTCAGGCTCTAAAGGAGTAAAATAAGAAGAGGAAAAACAAATGAAAAGATGAAAGCACAATTCAATGTGATCACAGCAACAAATTCTTTCGAAATTCTCCCAACAGATCTTGAAAATCAACTACCAAGTTCAATACTACTGCGACCTTTCGAGATGGCCATATATACTCTCGTCCAACAGACTTGAAGCATCTGCCTCGTCGGCGTGCCCTGGCCGTGGACTGTCCATCCGGGTTGCAATGCCACGGCCAGTGTCTCCAAACCATCAAGGTACCAGGTCTTGCCGAGCGAGGGAGCACGCGCTCACCACGCAGCGGAGCACTGTCTTTTCCAGTTTGTGGATGGAAGTACGGAATGCCCTAGATTTGAAGGTGCTGGGGTGTTTCCTTTTTTTCCTTTTGAATTTGACAAGAAAAGATTGGCCTGTGTGCTAAAAGACGTCACGTGCCAATACCGTTCTCTGACCGGCCCCGCTTTTCGTGCCAGTCACTTACACGGCAAGATAGCACCAAGGCTAGGGCTTTCCTAATTTGATTTCCAGTAGTAAAACGGAGTAGAGCCAGAGTATGAATGAAAATATTTGTCCATTTTTATATTTTAAATAGATGATCCCCAAGCCTAAATCTTTAAAACTAATGCGTCGTCCCTGGCAGTGTGGTATGTAAAAAAGAGTCTAAAAATAGTGTACAAAGTATGAAGAAGTCAAAAAATGGTGAATCAAGAAGTGAAGGGGGAAAAGTTGTGAAACATGATCAAAAAGCAAGCCCAGACGTGGTGTAGAGAGTGTGAGAGAGTGTGAGGGAGGTGAAGAGAAGACGTAAAGAGAAGAGGTGAAGAGAGGTAAAGAGAGATAGAGAGAAAGAGAGTGTGTGCGCCGATACGTAAGGAATGTGTCCCCGTATGCAGATATCCCAAGCCAAATAAAACAAATGAAAAGCCCAACAAGTCATACGGAAAAAATATAACCGTTTTCCCTCTTCAGACCACGCCACAATTACAGAGCAAGCAGGAGACCGGCAACCACGCCAGCAGAGCGCTGGCGCGCGTGGCGCTGACAGCAGCCGCACCAGCAGTGACGGGCAGCGTCGTGGGGAAGCCCGAGGCGGGCTTGGATGCCGAGGGCGGGGCCGTGATCAGAGTGGTGCCACCGTTGCCACCGTTGCCACCCGTGGGGACAGCCGTGGGGACAGCCGTGGGCGTCACAGTGGCGGGAGCAGAGCCCGTCAGGGTGATGGTGCCGACGACCGAGGAGTAGGTCGTGGGAGCCGTGAAGGTGTTGGCGGGAGCCGACGAGGCCGGGTAGGTAGTGAACGTCACGGTGCTGGAGAACGAGGTGGGGATGGTGACGGTGGCGGGGCGACCGCGGCGTGGTGGAGTTGCCGCTCCAGTGGACGGTGGTCGAGGCAGCGGCGACGGGGCAGACGGTGGTCTTGGCGACGACAATCTCCGTCACAAGCTTCTGGGTAAACGATGCCGGACAGTTAACAACCGAGGCGGCGCACGAGGTGATGGTGACGGTGGTGGTCTCGAGGTAGGTCGAGGTGATCAGGGTGTTGGGGCCCTTGACAGTGGCCGAGACGGCGCCGACGGTGCCAGTGGTTGTGGCAGTGGATGCGCCAATGGTGGAAGTCAAGGTCTGGGCCGACTTCGACACGCTGGTCTTGGTGTAAGCCGACGAGGCCTGGCTGTCGGTCGAGGTCACGGTGGTGGCACCAGACGAGACGAGAGTGACGGTGGAGGTGCCCAAGTGGTGGTGGTGCTGGGACTGCTGCTGGGACCGTTGCTGTTGCTGTTGCCGTTGCCAGCAGACGAGGAGGAAGAGCCGCCGTTGCCAGCCGAGGAGGAAGAGCCGCCGTTGCCAGTCGAGGAGGAAGAGCTGCCGTTGCCAGTCGAAGATGATGAGCCACCGTTGCCAGCCGAGGAGGACGAGCCGCCGGTCGACGAAGAGGGCACAGCAGTCGATGTGACAATGGCAGTCGAGGTAGCAGTGTAGGTTGCAGGGATCGAGGAGACGGACGACGAGCTAGGGCCACCACCGCCAACGCAGTTGGTCGCCAGGGGAGCAGTGGCCAGGGTGACGGAGATGGTGGGGGCCAGTCGAGGTTGACAATGTCCAGGACGTCGACGTCGAGCTCGACAATGATGCCGACATCGAGCGAGAAGGCCTCGGTAACGGCGTGGCTGGGGCACGAGGCGGGCTTGGGTGACTGGGGTTGCCGATAATGATCGAGGTTGTAGTCGAACAGGTTGATCCAGACAGCGACCTCGGCGCCGGCCTTGAGCAGCTCGATACCGAGGGGATCCACGTTGGCGTCAATGCCAATCTCGGTGCGCAGGCGCAGGCCGACCTTGAGGCGTGACGTCGACGTCGAGGTCCACGTCACGCCGAGCGTCAGCGGCAGCGTCCGCGCGCCCAGGTTGTCGAGCTGGTGGTTGACCACCTTGGACGTGAGCACGTTGATCTCGATAAAGGAGCCCTGGGGGAAGTTGACGTAGAAGCCCGCCGACAGGTCAATGGCAGCGTCCAGGCTGATGACCAGGTCCAGCGCGAGCGCCAGGCCGGCCTTAATGTCCAGCAGACCGGGAATGTCAATCGACAGCTTGCCCGAGGTGACGAGCTTCGGCCGCCTCAAAGACCTTGGCATCGGCCTTGACGTCGAGCTCAATGTAGGCCTCGACACCGCCCAGGTTGATAATGACCGTCGGGTCCAGGATGAAGTTGGAGTTGAGCTCGACCTCGACGTCACCGCTCAGCACGGCGTTGGGCAGGCCCAGGTGCAGGTTGACGTTGGCCAGGTCGCCCTCGGCGGCAGGGGCAAGGCCGCTGAAGAGAGTGGCCTGGTTGTAGGTCTTGCCCAGGCTGAAGGATGTGCTCGAGGCCGAGCGGCTGACCAGCGCCTTGTCGTCGGCCACGAGGGGTGCAGGCGAGGCCTGAGCACCGGCAAAGAGGGCCCCGAGAACGGGGACGTACTTGGAGAAGAGCATTTTGATTTCGGAAAGAACGAAAATAAAGATTAAAGACTGGTGGGGGTATCAGCTGCAGCTATGCAAGGAGAATTCAGGAAAGAATGTTGTAGACGTTGAATTAACGAATGTGTGATGTTTCGTCGAAAGGAGTGACTACTGCCAAGAAAGAGTGAATGGCAAGTGAATGTGGTATGCAAAATTGCAAGGAAAGGAAAAACGGGGAAGGGAGAGTGAGGAGAAGGAGAGGAGCGAAGATGTGGATTGCTGGATGATGATGAGATGGAATGAGAAAAAAAGGTCGAGGAATGAGGAAGGGGGATGCCGCGTCTTTTAAGCACATTTCGACGGCGTAGATGGATGGCATGAGAGCATCGAGAATCGAGCATCCAAAGTGGAGAGACGTGCACATCGAGGGTCAAAGGCCAAAAGGGTCGAGGGTTGATGGACGGGGATGGAAAGGGTCGAGCAGGGAAAGGGGGCCAGGCTGCTCCACCCACCCAGCCGACACCTGCTCTCTCACTGCACTTGGGCAAGCAACTTCACCTGGCTGCTTCTGCTTTGCTTTGTCAAGCCTCAAGATGGCGAGCGTCAATGTCTTGCTTTCTGGGCGTCTTTGACGGGGCTGCCCTCTGAGCCCCTCTGCGAGGGAGGAACACGAACAGGTCTCACACCACATCACGCTGTCTTGTTAGTGTCATGTTTTATTTTTCTTGTCTCTCGTTTTTTCTTTTCATTTTTCCTGATGTGTCTGTTTACCCGTATATTCGGGTCTCTTGCACACTGCCGTTCACATCCAGGGTTAGGCCGGACTCGCCCCTTTGCAGTGTCTCCCTGTGGCTGCGTGCGAGGGTTGTCGATCACCATTTCGATCATTTGGGCCCTATGGACACGGCGTACTCAGTTGACAAAACCACACAAAGCATGATGTCGGATTCAATGCCACCGCTGCCATGCCCAGCAGATTGGAGAGAGAAAGAAACAAAGATGGTGGGGAGAGGGCGGAGAGGGCACGAGAGGACTCGACGCAAGCTTCCCCCTGCGAATTCCAGGAGGCCGAGCACAGCTCAGGGAGGCACAGATGCGTCGACACAGACGGGAAGCTGAGATGGATGTTCACAAGCTCGTCTTTTTTTTCTTACACGAGCTGGATCAAAAGGACCATCCGATGGGTGTGTCCCAGCTACCAATCTCCCAATAATTTCTCCAAAACTATTCACAATCTGCTTCCGTTTTCTCAAATTTTCGCGGCACACGTTCCTTCTTGCAGTGGCTAACTAAAACTGTGCTAGGGCCAGCACAAGGCACATGCACATACTGAGGATCTGGAGGGTTCGGCGGTACTCAACGGGTCAGTGGGTTGCGTCGACGATATGCGCCAGAGTGGGATGAAAATAGAAACAAAAAGTACGGCGTCCAGAAGATAGAAAATAGACGCGAAAATAGGCCAACGGCCAGTTAGGCAGTGTCCATTGTAAGGAACAACAGAAACAGCAATTTTAATGGATAGAAAAAAACACACGCTAAGACGAAAATGGGGAGCGAGCAGGTGAAACAACAAAAACGGGACGAGAAAAGGACAAAATGACACACAATGCATGTGCACCGGAGCAGCTCGCAGGTCGTCGTCAATACGGCGCGGAAGATTACCGGCCAAGCTAGGACGGTCCAGGCCTAGCCTGGGGCTGCACCAGCACGGCCGAGGCGCATGTGCTAGGGACTTCGTATTTATTTGGGGGATTTTTGTGTCTGGGGAAGTGCATCTGATTCCGCGTCTTGTTTGATTGTTTACGTGATATCAGAGGGCCCGGCCTTGGGCAGAGCAGTCGAACATAGTTTGCCGGAATGCACGTTGAAAGAGCCTCTCTCTTTTTATCTCTTTTTCTCCTTTTCCTTTTTTTTGTTTCTTTCTTGCCAAGTCTTACCTCTCTTTTGCTTGTGTTAGCTTCGCCTTTTCGTCAGTGAGACAAGCCTTCCACCTCCATTCCTTTCCCCACAAAAAAGAGTTGTGTGCAGGTCAACGGCCACATCCTTTTCTCGCCTAGCGTTTTTATCCTTCACCTTTTTTTCTCTCATTTTTTTGTGCTGATCAAGTGGCCTTGCCAAGGGACTGGTGTGGACGCTTTGACCGCTCTGGGGTTTGTATGAATTGCGATCGACAAATGGCCGCATCCAAGGGAGGGAAAGCGCAAGCAAAGGGGAAAAGAAAAGACAAGAGGGCCCAGAGGTAAAGGGAAAGCAGCAAAAGAAAAGAAAAGGAACCCGCCTGTCAAACGCGCCCCCGCCCACAACCGTTGAAGCAAGGGCTTCTCTGGCTTCTGCCTACTGTCTCAGACCCCCTGAACGGCAGAGCGCCAGGGCGGGGAATGGCCCTGACTAGCGGCAGATCGCCGTGCTGGCCAGGCCAGGGATGGCTTTTTTGGGCCTCTCGCCTTTTAGTGGTCGGGTGCTACGCCCAAGACCCGGCGGACGGGGCTGGGATTCGGATCGCCGTTGTGCGATCTCTCTCCCTTTTGATGTCATATCCCCCTTCCCCTGTCAATGCCTTACTTTGGCTGGTCCAGGAGAGGGAAGAGAAGGCGAGAGACAAAACGGGCGCGGATAAGTAGAAAGAAAAGAAAGCAATGCCATAGAGCAGAAAATGAACGAAAAAAGAAGAAAAAAAGAAGAAAAAACGAGTGCTGTTTGCATATTATCATATTATCTTACTTTGTTCTGAAAGACGCCTGCAAGGCACATTTAGAAAGGGACAAGCACACGAGCACCTCACCTGGCCTAGACAGTGCACATCTTTTTACAAAGTACGCTCACTCACGCGCCACTCTCCATGATCACCGCTGCCTCCGTACTCCATACACACGCAGCATTGCAACGGGCGCTGCAGAAAGTCCAGGGTGATACTTGGCAGAGAGAAAACAGAAACTTGATACCGATCAACAAGGAACGGAGCGAGTGCTACGGTGCCCGGGATTTCTCTTTTCTTCTCTTCTCCCGCCTTTCTTTTCCATTTTTTTTTTTTCATTCTCTCTTTTTCTCTTTTTCTTGCCATGGATTTGGTACATGTTATAAGACTCGTAAGACTCATTTCAGCGACTGAAGACTGGGCCTCGTCTCATTGCACTGAGACAGGCTGATCTGAGCTTTTTGTGATATTGACCGACGTTGCCCCAACAGCCAGTAAAATGAAATTGACGATGACATGTACGTAAAAGTAAGTATCTTACGACGCCCGGGACAAGACATGCAAAGTAATAGCCCGCCATGTATGTATTCACACGTACATGTACACAATGGCGAGCAATAAGAGAGCCTCAATCAAGGGAAGGTAGAACTGCACCATCCTTCTTTTAGCTGATAGTTTATTTTTATGCCACTTCTTCCACTCTTGTTTACAAGTGTCATCCCATCTTTCTGCTTATTGCACTGCAGGAAGAAAAGCCCCTCGCATCCAGAGCTGAATTTGGCAAAGGACAATGTTGGCAGGGGAAATAAAAGAAGCAAGGGAGCGGGAGGAAGGGCGAGAGCGGAGCTAGCTAGGGTGGTAGCCGTTGACAGCCTTTCGGTGGAAGCTGCTGTAAGCCAGCGAATGCATGTTCAGTGAAACATCTCTCAAGTTGAATCCGGAGTACAAAACGAAGCTATCTTATCAGAACAAAAAAAAAAGATATGGGGACAAGGTATCGACGGGGAGAAGTCGGACAATTCGGAGCATTTTGGCTTTGCTTCTCATCTCGTCAAGCCTTGGCCCAGCCTCTCACCTTCGGACCAATACTGTATTACCGTGTTTTCCACCCCTTCTTGGTGGCCTCACGTAAAGGGACTATGCCGAATTCGAAAATGAAATCCAATAAAAAAGAGAGGCATGTCTCACTCAACATGCTAACAGCCTTCGCCCTTTTTTGTTGCTCCTTCCATGTGTCTTACTTCATATGTGATTGTTGTCTTGTCTTGCATAAGATGAGGCTTCAAAGCAATTTCTTTGGGGAGGGACTGCGCCCGCCTGCATCATGAATATTGATTGATATCAGAACATCAGAACATCAGAACATCGAAAAAGTCTAGACCGTTACGATTACGTAAGTGCATGACCTCCTTTCTGCCAATGTCCTCCAGTAAACAAGACAACACAAGAAGCAAGAGCAAACAAAACTATGCTCCCCTGCATACGGCTCTATTTGTCTTTCAAAACAGAGTAATTATCAGACGATAATTTTATTGCGGCCCTTTTCCTCTCGTATGTGCTGTTTATATTTCTTCCCTTTTTTCAGCTTTCCTAAGTCTGGGTCCGTAATTGCTTTTGTTTGTTTTCCCCTTGCTTGGCGAGAGGCTGTCTCTCACGTAATAAGAGAGAAAGTGGGCTGTTCAATGATCTCAAGGCCATATCTAACAAGAAGAGGACATAGCGCGGTGGGAGACAAAACCTGCAGTCGCCCGTATGGTCTCCCCATATGCTATCTTTTCCGCCATAGAGCTGCATCCATAAGATGGAGTCAAAGTTGAGCAGAGTAGATTTTTGCTCCGCATTCCATACGAGAGATATCTCGTTTTGATTTTGAGTTTAGTGTCTTCCGCCGCCACTTTAGCTTTTTGCATTCCTATCGCAGCCGCTTTCACTGCCCTGGCATCTCGGCCCCGATTCGCACCAGGTTCTCTCTCTCTCTCTCTCTCTCTCTCTCTCTCTCTCTCTCTCTCTCTCTCTCTCTCTGTCCGTCAAGCCCACACGGGTATCATCATATCCATTCTCACTCCAACTGCTATTTCTGTGCCAATTTATTTTCTGCTTTCGACGTTTTGTCTCTCCATGAGCCCAGGACAACGCGTTCCCTTAACCTCGGACACCTGAAAGATAGTGATATATTCAGACAGCTCCACTATCTAGCCTCTGGTACAAGCTGCCAGTGGATAATACTCCTTACTTTGTTTCACGGCGCCTCAGGCACCTCCTCCCTTTCGGCCTATTTTTCTATATCCCTTATTGCCTGCGCCTTGGCCCGCGGTTCGCACTGTTCCCCTCTCTTGTCTCTTGTTGCCCTCGCAGCGGCGCTTGCCTTCGTTCTCCCTCATTCTCTCTCTTGACAGGTCGCCCTGGTGCTTATCGTCGTTTCCGCATTCCATTGACTGCCGAAAACCGCCTGGGAGACGTCTTGCATCGGTATTCCTGGAAACTGTTACAAGGAGGCAGAAATGTGGCGAAAATCAGAAAATCAACTAAGGTTTGAACGTATGGCAACGAGTGCCCAAGGGGCCACTGGATCCGGTGTCCTTTCAGGTTGCAATGCTCTAATCCAGCAATGCCTACGGAGTATACAAATGTATAGCCCACTACAGAGTAAGGCACTGTAAATCAAGCGTAATAAACCAGGCGTAACATGATAATAATTTACTTCTCTCATGAACAGATTCATATTTACAATCGTAGAGCTGTTGGTTATTTCTACTATTTTTCCTTTCCATTATCATCATTTATCTCACCATACTTGCATCAATGACTTTTTTCTTTTTAAATAAAGAACTGCTGTGTTTTGATTTTATTTTATTTTTTAATAATTCTCATTTTCATTTCTATAAAAATTGACTGTTTAACATTAATTCATGACAAGTGCCGGCCAGAATATCTGAACAAGAAAGCCAGCGACGTCCTCACCGAAACAATGAATAGTTTTAAAGAGCCAAAGAATGTGGCCGCTGAATCCTTTTCACCCATAACGCTGTCAACCACTCGCTAGCATCACCTAGTCTCCATGCGATGCACCTACCGCCTCCGCGTCGTTTGAATCAGGACGTCTGACTTGCGCCGCGCTATGAGTTGCTGCCGATGGCGGAACACCGGGATGAATGATAGAAATGGGCTCCTTGCTCCCTCCGAGCGGTTTCGCGGCGGCGCGATGACATGCTGTGCTTCCACGGATTCAGCCGCGCCATGGCCGTTTTGCTTGTGTTCGAACCGTCCGAGGTCGCACTCGTAACATGGAACGCCAACAGGCCGCCACTCTCGTCCCGCCCGGGTTCAATCGTGTCCCTGGCCGTTTCGGAGGTGCTGCTCGTGCTTCTGTGCTTTGGCTGCCTGCTTCTTCTTGAGCTTGCTCTCAAAGCGGTAAAACTCGAGCCCTTGGAGAAGGCCTCGATGTAAGCCACGATTAGGAGCAGCACGGCCGTCGTCTGGCCAAAGTCCCAGTCGTTTTCCGAGTTGTCCTCCTCGTCGTCTGCTGCAGCAGTATTCACCGCGCTCGTCTCGTTGCCGTCTTGCCTTGCGAGCAGAAGGAAACGGGCCGCATACGGGGCAACGCTGGCCACCGCCGAGGCTGCCTTCTTAGCCGCCTCTTCTGCCGTGATGCCGAGCAGGCCCTGGTTCGCCGTCCGCAGCGCAATCATCATGTAAAAGTGCACAGGAAACTGCAGGAATGCGGCAATGAGAATGTAGTGGCGGTGCTTTGCGCCGTCGTACACGGAAAACATCAGGACCGAGAGAAGCCAGCCAAACGTCAGCCAAACATACAGGCGGTCGGCCTGGGGGTGCTTGGCGTTGGGCACGCTCGTATAGGCCGTGTTGTAGCAGTTGCCGGGCTCGTCCAGGTTCCACTGGCCCAGCTTCTCGTCGAGCAAGGCGGTCAGGGCGACGAAAAAGGCTGCACACACGTACGTGGCGCGGTGGCGGCCGGACTGCGTGAACTTTTCAATGACGGGGTTGGACTTGTTGAGCCGGATCAATAGCGGCAGCGTCTTCCGGGCACTCATAGCCCAGCTGCGCACCGTCTCAACGGGGTTCAATAAGAGTGGGCGTATCAAGCCTCCTTTGCCCTTGGGCCGATTCGTGTCCTCGTCATAGTCGGCCAGGCCCGTGGCGCGACGCTGCCGGCGGACGCGGTAGCCCTCGCGGCGAGCCTGGATGAACGTGAAACAGACAAAAGCTGCAGCCACGGAGACACCCACAAAGCTGACAATGTCGTAGATGAGGCGAAAGTGGTAAATGTCCATCTTGTTGTACGTCGTGAACACGGAGACCATCAGCGCGACGCCCGTCATCACTTGGATATCGTTGCCGATCATGAGAATGTCCTGCACCATCTCGAGCCGCTTCATTTCGATCTGGTGCTCGTCCGAGCCTTCTTCGTGCATCAGATCGAGGCGGCCATGGCGCGAGAAGAAAAAGACCCAGAGCGCGAGGCAGAGCGACAAAAAGGCCTGTCCACTAAAGCAAACGAGAATGCCAATGCCGGCGATATCGGCATCGGGTCGCCGACAAACTGGCAGACGGCCACGGCTGGTGACGCATCTGCCATTGTGGAAGGTGTAAGGTTGAGAGAGAAGCTGAGGACTGTCGTGGAAGGTGTCTCTGAGTTATGAGAGTTGTCGTACCTGTCGTACGCTTTCGTGATCTTTCGTAAAGACCTTTACCTTACCGTTATTCTTCCATCACTAGCTCTAGGCTAGCTACAAAACAACCAACGGCAAGTAAGACGACCGCAGGACCGATAATGAGGGCGTGACCGAGACAATTTGCGAGGCATGGAAACACCACAGTCGATACGAAACCCAACGCACAGCTGCTGGCTTTAATATAACAGCTTCTGGTATCGTCGCACAGCCTCGCTCTCTCCATCTCCCCTTTTCTCGCACCAGCTTCGACAACCTTTACCCAAATCCTTGCACCGTTGTTTTATTGCTTGTTTTGGCATGTTGTCAGGAAGTTGCAGGGGCTGAAAAGGTGGGTCCGCTAAATACAGTGGGTTAGCGCCATACTTTAGCGGAGGCTCATAGGGCAGACGCTGCGCTTGTGCGCGCCTGCAACACCCGCATTCGCATTCGCTTAAGAGCGTGAGAACAACGGACGGAGAACGTAGAACAGCGGAGAACGCCGTATCATGCCCGACTGCCCGTTGTGACATCTAACTCGCGCGGTCTACTCCGTACTGATGATCGGCGTGGCGTAACATGAAGTGGACTACGACGTACTTTATTTCCGGTCGTTGCTGCTTTTTTTTTTTTTTTGTATGTGTGTTTTGTGTTGTCTCTTCACCGCTTCGCTTTCTCCCCTCTCGACTCAACCAACAGCACATAATACAGCCCCATTTCGGCACGAACGACCAAGCGACCAGCGCCCGTAAACTGCAAGTTGGCCCGTAGCCAGACCCGGATGCCGTCGCTGCAGATGGCGGCATTGACCTGGAGGCCAAAGTAGTTGTTGACGAGGAAGGTTGTGTTCTACGGCGGCAGCGGGTTCATGGCGTACAGGGCCGAGGGGATGTCGTCGCCCGTCCCGTCGCCGGTGAAGATGATCTGGCCACGGAAGTTGGTGCCGTTTGGCGTGTAGTAGGCGGTGTTAAAAAGGAGGAAGACTACTCTGGGGACGGGGCGGGCCGACGCGGAATACATGTCAGCAAGCGGCCACGGAAGGAGCATTGGAGGCCAGCACCGTATTAGACAGCGACACCGAAAGAGGAAGGAGCTTACCCTGCTGGTGGAATTGTACTGAGATGGCGGCGGGACATGGGGAAATGCACGGAGCGTCCGCTCGTCGATGACCTGCTCGAGTCACAGAAGCGGGAATCGAGGTAGGCAGAGAAACCCCATATAGCTTTCTGGCCTGGAATGGAAGGGCTTGCCAACTACGAGAAGCCTTGTTCCAGCGCGGAGCGCTGTTTATGTTAATTTTTTTTAAAAAAATTTTAAAAAAAAATATGCCAAAACCCGCCATTTGTAAATTCACTGTATGCATCTCTCATGTCAAGAAGGAAACTTTTTGGAAAGTGACAATGGGCAGGCAAAAACTTTCAAACATACGGGGTACGGGGTAATTTATCTGTAAATTGTGTAGAATTTTTAGCAGTTAACTGTACTGAAAGCCCTGCTTTCGCATGCGCTGAAGGCTAAGGTGAGTGTACAAAGCCTGGTGGCCAACACTTTCTCCATGAAAAGATGCAAAATCCCGGGTCTGGCATCGGACATGTTTACTAGAGCTAGTCGCGGCAGCTCCTTTCCCTTTCTTTCATATTTCCCTCCAAATTCTCAATAGAAAGGCCCATTGGGATCAACAGACACGGTCACATTCTGCACGACACATCCGTTGCGGGCAGCCCTGCCGTGAGCGCCGTCGCTGTCCCGTCCAGCACCTCGCCCAGGAAATCCAGCGCCCTGTCGTCCGTTGGACAGCTCGTCGTTGTGCCCGCCCACCAGGCTGCGCTGGTACAGAAATAACGAGCCCGGCGAAGGCTCTGTCCGTTTGGAGCAGAACGCACTGACGAGCTTGTCAACAAACGCGCTCGGACACATCTCGTCGCCTACCGCCTGGTAGTAGAACGTCGTGCGCGTCGGCGGTGTGCCATGCCGGCCGGCCCACCCCTCGCGCGCCAGCATTTTCTGGAGCGGCACCGAGCCAAAGACGGCCACGCGCTCGCCGCGAAAGTACGAGAACATATCCTGGTATGCAAAAGTGCACCAGCGACTGCCAGCCGCTCATGTTGCGCCCGCTGTAGAACTCGGTCGTGTTGTAGACGCCCGTCGGCCACAGGGTTGCATTAAGGAGGCGCTGCTCGTCGGAATACTGCGTGGTCATACCCAAGAGCGTCTGTGCCAGCAGGCCGGCTACATCGCGACCGCTGAGGAGCTCACAGCTGCGCGTCAGGTTCGCCGTCATACCTCCGACAACCGCGCCCTGCAGAGTGAGGCCCGGTGCGTAGGTGTCAGCGAGCTGGAGGCAAAGTTGGTGGCCGTGGCGCCGCTGCTATAGCCCCAAAAGGCAATTCTCACGTTGCGTGTTGTAGAGTTGGCAATGAGGGCAGGCGTTTGCGAGGTGGGCACGCCGTGGCCGAGCGTGCTGACGACAGCCTGGGCCGCATCGAGGATGACGTGGCCCGCGAGCACGTTGGCACCGTAGCTCGCCCGCAGACCTTCGTAGTCCGGCACCGACACGAACCAGCCACGCTTCAGCGCCAGTGCAATCTCACTGTACGGCTCGCCAAACTGCAGCCAGTAGCTTGGGCTGGCGTCAATACAGGCGGTGTCGTAGGGCGGATGGTACGAGAGGATGGGAACCGCCTTCGTCGTATTGCTCTGGGCTGCTGTGCTTGTTTCAGGCACAAACACTGTCGTAACCCCAAGCATTGGCTGGCCGTGGCTGTCCGTTGACCGGAAGAACAGCTGAAAAACGTCATGGTAGCCGTCAAACTTGACAGCCGATGCCGACATGTTGTAGGCATGAGGCCGGAACCGGAGGACGGTGCCTGGCGATGCTGTCTCCCATCCTTCCGGTGCTGAAGTCAGCCACGGATCTTTGGAGGGCATGGGAAGGCGTGTTCCATTGAGGCTGCCGTCGCCATTGTCCAAAGTAGGCAGCCAGGTGGCAGACACACCCAGGGTGCCGATCCAGATGGCAGTTAAGAAAGGGAGCTTTCATTGCTGCTTTGTTTTGCTGTCAATAGGCGCGTGATTTGCAGTAAACAGCCATCACACCAGTCCATCGCCAGAGACAAGAACACACCACAAAGACAAGACATTACACATGCATTTAGTCATGTCTTCCATCGGCAGCAATAGCAGCCGTGGCATACGGACTAAGCTGTCTCGCTTTCTTGATCGATAAACACTCCTGTGCCACATTATCTCGGCTGTATTTGTAGTTTCGCCCCCTTATTCGATATACCGGCACAGAAGCCGAAGACTCCATACTTATATAGCTTTTTTTTTAAAGAAAATTCTTTGCTTCCTTTTCGCTCCTTACATATCGATATTTTGTCCCATTCAGGCCATCGCCCGCAGTGGTCCATCAAAACTAAATTCCTCATGTGGTTGCGTCCTAGAGCTGTTCTTAGAACAGGCGGATCCGACATAATTAAGGGTCAGTATTAGATATTTTAATCTCATATCGCCCTTCATATTACTGCTGTGGACCTGGTACCTGGCTGATAAACCAACATTGAAGACACGGGAAAATGAACAGGTCCAAAAGAAGGAAAATGGAAGAGCAATGAGACGACAATGCTCAGAGATCAGAGTTGAGCATGAAGATCCCGGCGAAACAGAAACAATAGGCTAAGTTTGAGTTAATTTTCTCGTTTTTTATTTTATTTATTCTAATTTTATCGGTGCTTCGCGTCCCCTTCTTTCCTTTCATTAATTGTCAGCTCCGTAATTCATGATCCCATAACCGCACGCACTTATGTGCGTCACTCCTGGGCCATGCCCTAAGGTGTGACCAGCTGCCACAGGCCAATTTGGTAGCCATCGCTGTTGGTCCTCAGGATGCCCACGGACAGGATGTCGTTGAGCTAGCTGTAGGCTTTGCTGACCGTGTCGAAGGTGGCCTGGACGTGCACGGCGCCCGTCGACTTGGGATCGCTTGTGGGCGTGGCCGTCTGGCCCTTTGCCTCGACCAGAATATTGGCGCCGTCAAGCGTCAGCAGCTGGAAAGCGCATCCGTAGCAAAGTATTTGGTAGTATTGGGGCTTTTACTGGCGGCGGCATCATCAGCCACGTTGACGCCGTTGAGCAGGGTGCCATAGAACGCCCAGTCCGCACCCACCTCGAGGACCTTGGCCGAGATCCTGGGCTCGACTGCCTGTCCACCTGAGATGGGAAATACGGCGCGCGTTTGTGTTCATGATGCCGTTGCCAACTTTGAGGGAGAGGCCTAATGGTGACGTTGACACTAAAGAGGAAGTTGAGGACGGGTGCACTGGGTTGTTGTGCTGGTGACGCTGGCCCTTGTGCCTGGACTTGGGCACCCAAGGCCGCAAGTGCAAGCAGTTTAGAAGAGAGCTTCATTGTGGCTGTTTGTGAGATGGGCCCTGGTGAGCAGATGGCAACGTAAGATAAAAGAGAGTTAGGGGAGGTCTCTAGGTAAATATACGTCGACAAGACCCTTAGCATGGCAGCAGAACCACGAGTCGACGATGCGTATTTTCTTGTTTGTTTCCTTTTACTTATTGTTCCACACAACTCTCATGAGATTAAAACTCTCTAGAAGCTGTAGAGAGCAATTAACACCGACAGAAGGATTCGTGCTGCAGAATCTAGACTTTTACTATCTCATCCTGCGTGTCTAAATACAGCGGCACCAAAGTATGCTGGCCAAGGCCGCCTGGACGAGCCAACCGAAGAATAAACGTGGCAACAACGGGCGCTTCGTAAGACTTTATTATTTTTGTGCGTCTATCACCCGTTTACTAACTTCAAGTGCTAGCAAATATATATTACCAGGTATGGTTTTTTGGCGACCTTTGAATATGGCAGGGCCATATCAATTTAGTAGACAAAAGGGCATTTTTAGGCTAACAGGCGCAATTGAAAGAAGACCGTATAAAAAAAAATCAAAGATGGATGACAGATAAAGCAGATTATTAAAACGACATGAAAAAAGGAGGGAAAATAAACATACCCCCAGAAGCAATCTAAGTTAGGATCATATCCGTCACCGGGTCACACGTGACATCCATCTTGAGCAGCATTGTCTCCACGGCATAGTCCTCGCCGTTGGACCGCCCCCGCTTGCGCAGGCCGGGCGCAACGACCAGCAGCACCTCAGACTGCTCGGTCGGGTCGTCTTCCCACTTCTGGATGTCCATGACGGCGCTGTTAAAGCGCACCGGCTCGCCCACCTCTTTTTGTCCGGGCGTGCGGCTAAAGACCCACTCCAGACGCGAGGCTTGCTGGCTGGTGTCGCGGTCAAACTCAATGGCCTTGTTGACGATGCTGAGCAACTCGCCGGTGTGGCTGCCGTCGTTGGAGCGCACATAGGGCTCAATGGTGGCACATATCTCCTCGACAAGCTTGTTGCGCAGGTTGTCGCGGACCATGATGCCGGGCCGCTCCGACACTAGCTTGGCTGTGGTGGCGCGCCAGGTGTAGAAGCGGCGTTCGGCCTCGGGATCAGCCGCGTTAGCGTCCTTTGCGTCGCCAGTCGCGCCTGCCGAACGATCGTTGTACACGGCAAACGCATAGTCCACGGGCCGCATCCACGCAAAGACGTCGTGCAGCGGCAAGCGCCCGGCGCCGGCCCAGTACCAGCCGCCAAAGACGGTTTTGACGAGGATGACCCACAGGAACGACTCGATGGCGGAGGAGCAGCGCGTAGGCGATACCAGGAAGCTCTCGAAGGGATCGAGGGGGGTGATGCCAAACATGAACTCGCCCAGCTTCGTCTCGGTGCGGGTGGGTGGGTGCTCGTTCTTAGCCGGGTCATCGAAGTCGCCGGCAAAGTCGCGGATATCCTGGCGCAGCTCGCGGGCCTTTTGCGTCAAAAAGTCGTCGGCCATTTGCGCAAAGCCCTGGCCAGCTTTGAAGCGGTTGAGGTCGCGCAGCACCTGCATGTGGCCCTTTTTGGAGCGCTCCGTCTCTTCGCGCATCTTGGTGGCCTCCTCGCGGAACTGCGCGGCCAGGTTCTTGTAGACCTCGACGTTCTCCTCGAGCACAGCACAGTTCTCCTCGGCGGCCATGCGGCGCGCCTGCTCGTGCTGCAGCATGGTCATGAGCGACTGCAGCGTCTGTTGCATGCCGTGGTGGTCGTTGGAAATGGTGCGCATGTAATCCTCGCGCGGCGCACGGGGCAGAGGCACCAAGTTGGCCAGCGTGTGGGTGATGGAGGCAAAAGCCGACGAGGCCATGGACGACGCGTTGTTGTTGTTGTTGTTGCTGTTGTTTAGATTGGCATACAGCCGGGCGCCGTTGGGGCCCGTGTTGGTCGGGAAGTTGTTGAGGTTTATGATATTGCTCTCGTCGCCGTCACCGTATATCCCGTAGTGACTGCCGTGGCCGCCGTACCCGCTGTGGTCTTGGTAGTCGCCGTGGCCGTTGTCGTCGCTGTCCATGTTCTCGATGAAATGCTGTGGAGCAAACGCGTAATTGGCCAGGTCCTGTTCGCCACCACCGCCTCCTCCTGCTCCTCCCGCTCCTCCTCCACCAACATTACCACCAGACTCGTCCCTTTCACGCTCCTTCTGCTTCTTGTTACTCTCCTGCTTGGCCCCTTCTGCCGCAGACGGCTTGCCGTCCTGGCCGCCGCCGCCGGTCGCAGTTCCCTTGTCTTTGTTCTTTTTCTTGTCAGTCTTCTTCTTGTCTTGCCCTTGCCCTTGCGCGCTGCAAACGACGCCTGTGCTGCTTCTGCTGCCGCCTGCTGCTGCTGCTGCTGCTGCTGCTGTTGCTGGTCGCTGAGCATCTCACTGCCCTCTCCAAACTCA
This sequence comes from Sporothrix curviconia, assembly GCA_016097085.2. Taxonomy (NCBI): domain Eukaryota; kingdom Fungi; phylum Ascomycota; class Sordariomycetes; order Ophiostomatales; family Ophiostomataceae; genus Sporothrix; species Sporothrix curviconia. The sequence continues at coordinate 167,663 of JADMNF010000035.1, forward strand.
GTCGCATCGCTGTCTTCGCCATTCTCGCCACTGTAAAAGGCCGCCTGCTGCTGCTGCTGGACAGCACTAGACTGGTCCTTGTCCAGACCGCCACCGTCCTCGCCCGCTTGCAGGCCAACGCCGCCCATTTTAAGGAGCTCGGAAGCGGTCAGGGCAGCACTCGATTGAAACGACGAGGAGCGCTCCGGAATAGGCGGCTGCTGGTCGCTGGAAGCAGGACCCTCTCCAGCACTGGAATTGCCGGTAGGCCGCTTGTTGCTGCCGCCGTGGATGCTGTCGGGCGATGTCTTTGTGATGCGCTTGCGCGACGACTGCTGGCGGCCCTCCTGCTGCGATGGGGTGTTTTGGAGACTGGGTGCTTGTTGCTGCTGTTGCGGGTTTTGAGGATTCTGGGAGTTTGGGGATTCTGGGGTTTTCCTGGGTGACGTGCTCCATGTTTTGTGTTTACAAAGGAGAAAGATGAAAACAACTCGACAGGCGACGGCTCAATGCAATGCGCGAGAAAGCGGGTTCCACCAACAGTTCAGGTTTGGTCGTAGAATGGAAGGACAGACAGAGTCAGGCAAGACGTAAATGGACGGAAATGGGCTAGATAAGCTCAAAATCGCGAAAGAGCGAGGTCGTGAGAGTTGAAATGCTCGTCAATAGCGAAGATGCAGTCAATGTGGCAGACACGAGCGGTCCAGCCCATGCCAGAAAGCCTTTCGATTCGCCTTTCGCCCAGTCTTTTCTTTCTGCGACCCCCGTTCTTGCCAGCTCTCTTCTGTACGAAGTAGTATGGCACCTTCATCCGCGGCAGGAGAGATAACTCCCATGCGACCGCCAGCCTCTCGCGCCGAAGCCCTTTTGGCGCCCACAACGGCACTGCCCCCCCTCTGCCCCTGTCTTTCTGCAGCTTGTCCAAACCAAGGCCTGGCTCTTCTCGCTTGCCATGTCCCCTTCAAGGCACCTCAGGTGGGGTATTCGGAGGGGCTGAGACGAAAAAGCTGCATGGTGGCTGTGTGCAGCGACGAGGCTGAAGATCCAAGTCATATAATTGGCTGGCCGTGTAAGTTCCGCCCCACTTCCTCCCACCTGCCATGACCAGCTGCCCAACGCCCCCCCCCCCTTGGCAAGTGCGCCTTGAGGGGTTCTATTGAGTATTGTTTTTTATTGCCTCTCTAACGCATCTGGGCGCCTTCCAAAGTCTCTAGTGCCTCATGCCTCTCTAGGCCTCATGCTGCCTTTGAAATGATTTGACATGCCTCTGACTGCCTGTATTTTGAACGAAGAAGGAGTAAATCGGCAATCCTGGCGCAGAGGCTGTACAGGACGAAGAGGACGAAAAGGACGAAGTGAAAAAGAAACGAGAGAGTGGCGCAGAGGCTGTACAGGACGAAGAGGACGAAAAGGACGAAGTGAAAAAGAAACGAGAGAGTCGAGGCCAGGCCATACGGGGTACTTGCTGGAAGCGGGCTAGCCACTGGCCGTCCCGGCCCATTGATTAGAGTCGATCGTCGTAATTGGGGTCTAAAGGCCCCGTCAGACTGGCCTGCAAGCTTGCCAGCCTGCCTCCTGCCTTTTGTCCAGGCCTGGCCAGGCCAAGCAAGGCAATGCTGGTGAAACCAGGGGCACTGCCCACGAGAAATGTACTCCGTATTACTGTGAAATATACTAAATAGGCGCCGGAGAAGACCAGATGGACGGGACAAGGAGGGGAAAAGGCGACACCTGCACAGCAGAATCAACAGGCTTTCCCCACCATCATCGGGTCATGAAAGCCCTCGGGTCGCTTTCTCGTGTCCAATAGCCTGGGCTGCCCAGGAAGGCGTTTTCCACACCACACACCTTTGCACTCTGCATCTTACAAAACAGCTGCCGGCCTGGGACTTGCTCGCTGCCCTTCCATTCCGGCTCCTTTTGATTTCCAATATCGGTTTCTCTCTCTCTCTCGCGTTTTATATCGCTTCTCCATTTCAGCCACGCTCGTCGATTAATTTATTGCCCTTTAATTTTTGTACCTTTGCACTTTTTGCACAATCGCGCTTCGTCTTTTGGATTCGTCTATCCTTTTTCTGTCTTTCTGCTTGCGGCAATCCATCTTCATCATTTCACTTCACCTCTATCCTCTGCTACCGCGACATTCTCCTCCTCTTCCTCCCCTCAAATCCTTCCACACATACACGCCACCATGGCGGACTCTGTCAGAATGTCGACCACGACCGAGTACTGGCAGGGCATCTCGGATGACCAGACAAACGTGCTGATTATCGGCATCGACTTTGGCACGACGTACTCGGGCGTCGCCTGGGCCACGCCGTACGACTTTGAGCAGGAGCAGATAAACCTCATCCACAGCTGGCCGGGCATGGGCCTGGAAAAGGGCAAGGCGCCGACGGAGCTGTACTACGATGACGGGCAGATCTTCTGGGGCTACGAGATCCCGCCGGACGCGGACCCCGTGCAGTGGTTCAAGCTGCTGCTGCTCAAGGAGGACGACCTGGACAACGAGCTGCGCAACTCCGAGTACGTGCGGCGCGGCCGGCGCATGCTGCGCGACACGGCAAGACATCGACGGACCTGGTGGCCGACTACCTGCGCCTGTTGTGGGAGCACGTCATCGACACCATCTGCCGCGACCGCGGCGACGCGGCCGTCGACGGCATGAAGTTCCACGTGGTGCTGACAGTGCCGGCCATATGGAAGGGCTACGCGCGCCAGCGCATGGAGGACGCGGTGCAGCAGGCGGGCATCCTGGACAGCCGGCCCGCGGGCAAGACGGAGCTGTCGTTTGTGACGGAGCCCGAGGCGGCCGCGCTGGCCACGCTGTACAACAACCCGAACCCGAGCAAGCAGGGCGACGTGTTCATCATCTGCGACGCGGGCGGCGGCACGGTGGACCTGATCAGCTACAACGTGATGCGCGCATCGCCCGTGGTCATGGAGGAGGCGGTCGAGGGCACGGGCGGGCTGTACGGCAGCATCTTTATCGATGAGGCGTTTGAGAAGATGTCGCAGCGGCGGCTGGGCCCCAAGTGGGCGAACCTCAGCAAGACGGGCGTCAAGGAGCTGGTCAAGGGCGAGTGGCAGCAGGCCATCAAGCCGCAGTACAAGTCGCAGGCCAACTCGAGGCGCCAGTACACGGTGGGCATCCCGGCGGAGGCATTCAACAGCAAGGCCGAGCTGACGGACTCAAGCAAGGAGCCGCACATCAAGATGGGGCGCTTCCACCTGACGGGCGAGCACATTGAGGCGCTGTTTGCGTACTCGTTTCAGGGCATCGACACGCTGATCGACGAGCAGATCCGCGAGGTCAAGCGCAAGAAGGGCCTCGACGTCACGGACATTATCCTGGTGGGCGGCCTCGGCGCCAGCCCGTACCTTTACCAGCACCTCAAGGACCGCCACGGCCCCAAGATCAACGTGCTGCAGTCGACGGGCACCCAAACCGTGGACGGCCATCTGCCGCGGCGCCGTGTACAAGGGCTTCTACAAGGCGCTCAAGGCCGACGGCGAGGACAACCGCCTGCTGCTGGAACCGCCCATCCAGATCGCGTCGACGGTGTCGCGCTTCTCCGTCGGCCTGTGCTTCTCGCAGCTGTACAAACGCGTCGTACCACAAGATCGAGGACCGCTACTGGACGACAAGGAGGAGGTCTACTTTGCCGGCCGCCAGATGGAGTGGTACCTGCGTAAGGGCAGCTCGGTCAAGACGCTGGCGCCCATCCGCCACGACTTTTACCTGCTCTTCAATAGGCCCAAGACTGAGTGGACGCGCGAACTGTACCTGTGCAACGACGTCGAGGCGCCCACGCGCCGCGAGGACAATGTCATCAAGCTGTGCGACATCCGCTGCAACTTTTCCTCGATTGTCGACAGCCTGCCCGACTACACCTCGCCCAGCGGCAAGGTCTTTAAGAAAGTTTTCCTACGAGATTGTCATGATCCCCACGGGCGCCTCGGTGGACTTCCAGGTCTTTTACAAGGACCAGCGCCTGGCCAGCCAAAGAGGTCAAGGTGTGCTTTGACTAGGTGTCGAGTCCTGTTTCTTGTGGTCTGGGTTTCTCTTGTTCTTCTCTTGTTCTTCTCTGTTCTTCTCTTGTTCTTCTCTTGTTCTTCTCTTGTTCTTTTTCCCTTTGCTTCATGGGTTGGTTCATTTCAAGGCGTCGAGGAAAACTAGAGCGGCGATTGTTCTTTGCGTATTTGCGTATTCTCACTTTCTCACTATTCTCCCAACTGTCGGCTTTGTTTGCATTGTTTTTCTGGCTATTCTCACTTCTGCCGTCGTCTCTTGTATTTACAGTCTTGGCCTCAATTATCTCACTCCGTGAGAATACACGATAATGATCCTATGAAGCGGCATTTAATGCACACTCGCCATTGGCCCAGTATGGCAGCTTAAGACGTGATCCGCCGGCGGACCCTCAAGTCTCGCAGGCACCAGCCCACTCCGTTTTTTAAAGCACCCCAGATACTTGTTTAGCTAAAAAAAGCGCTTTTTTGTTCCCGGATAGCAGGAACCTCGGCTTTTTGTGATTCCTTTTTGAACATTTTTATGGTGATTTTCTATTGATTCAATTGATTCTGATTTTTTATTTATTTTATTTTTTTATTGCCCTCCTACTCGGTGGTTTCTTCCCGCTTTCCCTTTGCCGTCGCACCGACGAACTGGCTCTTGTCTCCTCTTTTACCGTCCTTTCCTCCGTTAGCCCGCCGTTCACCCTCTCACGACAGTCGGTCTCCTTGTCGGCTCAGGTGCAAGCTCTTGCCAGCCGTCTCCTATCTTCCCCTCCTTGCTCAAATAGGCAATCGGAGATCCATCGCGGCGGCTTTGGCTCGCACTAGGCCGAGGCCTGATGGTGCAGAAAGACCGCTAGAAGACCGCCATAAGACTGTCAAAAACTCCTCCCAAAAACGGCAGGTGTCCACTGGAATCACCGCCAGCCACCCTCTGACAGGCTCCTGCCCTGGCCGTTCCGGGCAGCCAAGCCAACCACAGCGAGGCTGCGGGGCCGACACCGGCCAGACTAGCGCTGGAACCGCGTGCACCACAGCACGCAGTAGATGCCGGAGTCACACTGCCAGTTGTGGTGCAGGTGCGTGGGATTTATGAAAGGGGTTCTTCCAGCATTCTTCTAGTCAGTTCGGCCTGTCCTTTTGGCCGTTCTTTTTCTCATCGCTGCTGTCATCCACTGGGGCCATGACGCATCAGTTTTCAGTGGAGATTTCTTCCTCTTTCGCCAAATGACTCTCCTATCCTCGAATCTCCGAGATGCAAGATTCCAAGCTTTCTGACATTTTCGCGCTCTATCTCGCTCCTTACTCGTTCTCCTTCACTTCCCCTAGCCCCTCTAGCGCCGGGAAGGGATCCCATTTTCTTCTGCCCTTTACGCCGCGGCTTTGGCCCTGTCGTGTGCTCCAGACGTAGATTAGATCACCGTCTGACGTTATTTTTCTTCTTTATGTTAGCTGCCTCCTGCCAAACATTTCTTTTCCAATTGTAACTAGCTCTTGGCAACGTCTCCTTTACGACGTCTTGAACTCGTTTGCCTTGCATCTCACCAAACCCAGCTCTTCCTTTGCACGTGATCCTCGCCGGCCGCTCTTTCCTCGGGCATCCATCCATCATCGCCAGCACCACCACCGCCGCTCCTTCCACCTCCTCTACCGCTTCTGGCCACCCTCCACCGGCGATGATCATAAACTCCTACGCTATGTCTACCGCGAGTCCGGGCTGGCGTCCGTCTTGCCACGGGCACCGACGCCTGGATCATCATCGTCGCCGCAGCTGCCGCATGTTCGCCTACGGTGCCAGTGCGCTCGTGCTGGCTCTCTTCTTTGCCGAGCTCGACGTCTCGGACGAGCGCATCGGCTCTTCATGACTCTGACCCTCGCCGGGCGACGTCGGGCTCTCGCTGCTGCTCACGCTTCGTTGGCCGGACCACGTCGGCCGCCCGCCGCACGCTCATGTTCGGCTCCGTGCTCATGATCATGTCGGGTACCACCTTTTGCCCTTAGCGAGAACTACTGGCTTCTTCTCATCGCAGCCGTTTGCGGGCGTTATCAGCGCGACGGGCGGCGACTTTGGCCCCTTTCGCGCCCGTCGAGGAGTCCATGCTCTCCGAAGTGACCAACCCCAACACGCGCGCCGACGTGCTCGTGTGGTACGTGACCACGTCGGCACTGGCTCTGCAGTGGGCACCGAGGTCGCCGGCCGCGTCGTGCACTACCTGAACAAGGACAGCGTGGACGGTGGGCTCGGCTGGACCCTGCGGCAGGCCTACCACGCCTGCTACCTCGCATACGCGGCCATGGGCCTGCTCAACTTGGCGCTGGCCTTGCTGCTGTCCCAAAAGTCGGAGCTGCAGCGCCGGGCTTCTGACACCATCGCCGGCCAAGACGCCACCGACAGCATCCCTTGGCCTCCAGACCGAACAGCAGCAGCGGCAGCAATACCACGAACAAAAACCACAGCCTGCCGCAGACACAACGACATCCGGCCATGCCTCCAAACAGCGGCAGCATGAGCAGCAGCGGCAGCAGCACCAACGTCGGCAGCGACGAGGGCAGCATTCTGGCCGGACGCAAGGCCAACGATGACGACGACCGACAGCGACTTTGACGACGACCGACGACGATGAGGAACACGCCCTGACGCGCCTCTCTCCTCAACAACGAGCTCCTCGCCCCCAACGACGACCAACAGCCCGAGCAAGACCCCCGGCCGCTTCAGCCAGATCTCCAAAAAGACCCGCTCCATCATGTACGGCCTCTGGTTCCTGCTCATTGGTCGACTCGCTCGCCGACGGCATGGCCAGCATCGCCCTCACCTCGTACTTACATGGACACCAAGTTCCACATGGGCAAGGACTCGCTCGGCAACATTTTGTCCATCAGCTACCTGCTCGCTGCCTTTTCGTCTGTCTTTGCCGGCCCCCTGTCGCGCTACATTGGCCTCATCAACACCATGGTCTTTACGCATGTGCCCTCATCCGCCGCCGTCTTACTCTTTTCCTCTGCCCAGCAGCATCGGCCTCACCTACGCCCTGCTGCTCCTGCGCATCGGCCTCAACAACCTGGACCAGGCCCCACGCTCGGCTCTCATCGCCGCCGTTGTCCGCCCCCGAGGAGCGCACGGCCGTTGCTGGGCATCACGAGTCTGCTGCGCACGCTTGCCTCGACCACGGGTTCCGACGGTCACCGGCTTCTTGGCCGGCAGCGGCCGTTTCTGGATTGCATTTGTCGTCGCCGCTGCGCTGCGCCTGGCCTATGACTTTGGCCTGTTTGCCATGTTTGTCAATATCCGCCTCTACCAGTACGAGCCCACGGAGCCCTTCGAGGCTCGCGGCACAACCGCACGGCGGGCGCGTATGCGGCAAACGACACCAACGGCGACTATAGCAGCGTTCCGGGCCACCCTGACACGTTTGTACTCGATGAAGGGAGAGCATTGAGGGCGCAGTAAGCCGGATGCGGCGGTGATGTTTTGGTGTTGGGAACTATTTTTTAGACTGGAAAAATGTTTGGCTTTTGTTTTGATTTTGAGTAATTTTCGTCTTTGGAAAAGCTCTCATTTGCGATGGCGTTGGAGTATAGCAATGCTGATTTGATTTTGGGGAGTTTGTAGTGAATGCAACTGTTTACCATGGACATAAATGGCGATATGGCTTCTTACCCGATCATGTACGACATACACAATTTTGAATGGCAATACGGAACGATTTCACGGCTCCTTCACGATTTGTCAAATTTAATATGCATTCTCACCGGCAAAATGAACCACATTGGGCCCAGGAATAGACGAACTTCAAGACACGGCGTGCCATATTAAACACAAAAAAAAGGGGGAATTGACAAGTAAGGAAACGAAACAAGTACGCTGACGAAAGATCCTCGTGCATGCAATCGTAGGTTTAAGAAGGCCGTGTTTGAAGTGATCTCTGTGCTGCTTTTCTCTTTTTGCTTGTATCTGTTTGTTCTTGAATATGAACGGGTATTTATGTTAAGGGGCCAATACCTTAATAAGATGATGTTTAAAGAAAACGTGGATATTTAATAATAATGAAAATTAGCTCAAACCTGATATGAATAGGCGAGACAATATCACCGTTATAACACACATTTTACCAGGCGATGTACTAAACAAAGGGGGGTGCAACCTGTCCGATCTCTGCTAAGGTGGTGATAATCCGCATATTAGAGCCTTGTCATGTATATGAGGAAAGCCTGGCCACCGGCGCCGAGCCGTCATTGCGGCACCAGCAATCAAAAAGAGCAAAACCCAATATACGCTTCCAAATACTTGTGAAGAGCCGCTTGAAAATAAACAATAATGCAAATCGCCATGACCTATGATTCCAAAACAATATTGAACCAAATCAACCACACGCACTCTGAGGCTCGATCTCAGCCATGGCCACCACCAACTCGAGCGCCTCCTGTCCTCTTCTCAAGAACTCTCCATACAGAGCAAATACATAAGGAGCAGACTGCCCCCTGTCAGCATTGCCTTGTCCTCTGTCCTCACCACTATCTCAAAAGCCCTCTCGAATCAGACTCACCTCTACAATCTCCTCATCCACTCCCGCTACCCCTCTCCCCTCCTCTCCAAAAACAAAAGACAAAAAAAAAACGCAGCTCACAGCCACGGCTCTCCTCAGTCTTGTTGCCGCTGCCAACGCCCACGGCCTTGTCACCAGTCCCGCCGCCCGCACGCCCGGCAACGCGACTGCCGCCGTCTGTGGCCAGACCATGGTCAGCTTCTACCAGCAGGACAACACGTCGTACCCGGAGGCGCTCTTACGCACCCACCCCAAGCTCCGGCAGCGACTACAACCCGGACAAGTGCAATCTGTACCTGTGCCGCGGCTACCAGTTTGGCGACAATACGCAACACGTGCAGTCGTACAAGGCCGGCCAGATCGTAGACATTGAGCGTGTTTATCCGCATCCCACACAAGGGCTACGCCAACGTGTCCGTGGTGGACACGACGACCAACAGTGCCATTGGCGCGCCGCTCATCAGCTGGCCGGACAATTATGCGGCGACGCTGAACCCGCCAGCGAACCAGACCAAGTTTCAGCGTGACGATCCCGGCGCTGGGCAACCGCTGCACGACGGCGGGCACGTGTGTGCTGCAGTGGTACTGGCTTGGTCAGGGCCAGACGTACGAGTCGTGCGTCGATTTTACCACGCCCGCAGCGGCCTCGGGAAGGCTGTTCAACGCATAGGGCTTGTGAGAAAGAACAAGGCATGGCAAAGAAATGTGTGTGCGAGATACAGAGTAGAGACACTGGAATGTAGGGAGACCTTGAGCAGTGTTTGAATATGAGAGACATGGAAGATGACATTGAAAGTGTATGCATCATTTGATCAACTAAAAAAAGAACAAAATATCTACAATTATTTGTATCATGGCGTCTATCTACCATTACAGAATGAGCTTGCCGCCGTGGTACTTGACCTTGGAGCCGTAGGTCGAAGCCGCCACGGCCACGTCGTCGAGCGTCCGCTTGGGGAAGCCCTCAAAGGAAACAGCAAACGTGGCAACCGAGTGCGCAACGAGTTTGGCGTTGAGCTCCCAGGCCGTCAGGTTCACGTTGCTAACGTCGTCGCACAGCTGGTGGTAGCAGGGGTCGTACCAGTCGCCAGCGGTGCCGCCAAACAGCGCAGCCTCCTCCTCGGTCTTGATACCCTCGGCGCCCGTGGCAATACCGCCGGCCGGGATACCTGCACGGATGAAACCGTCGTAGTCGCTGCGGCCGTCAAAAGGGACCAGCGTGTAGTTGAGGCTGTGGGCCGTGTACCAGTCGGCGTACAGGTCGCGCAGGGCCTGCGAGCCGGCCGGGTTCTCGCTGTCGAGCGCGTTGTACACCTGGTAGACATAGTTGGGGCTCGCCAGCATGTCGTAGTCCATAAACAGGCGCACCTTGAGGTTCTCCTCGGGCGACAGCGACGCCGCGTAAAAGTCGGAGCCCAGCAGGCCCTCCTCCTCGGCCGCCCACCAGGCAAAGCGTACGCAGTTGTTGACGTTGAACTGCACCAGCTGCGGTGGCCACCTCGATCAGTGTCAGACTGCCCGAGCCGTCGTCGTTGATGCCGGGGCCCTCCGCCACACTGTCGCTGTGGCCGCCCAGCATGACGCAGTTCTCAGGGTCGCCGCCACGGTCTGGGCCAGGATGTTCTTGGTGATGATGGTGCGCACCTCCGAGTCGATGTAGGCGATACCGTCGAGCGTCGCACCCTTCTTGAGCGCCGCAGCCAGGGGCTTGCCCTCCTTACCCGACAGGCCAAACGTGGCGATCTGGTCGGGCGTCGGCGTGCCAGCGTGCCACTCAGCGGGCCGTTCTCGGTATTGTAGACAACGGCCGACACAGCACCAGCCTTGCCGGCCAAGCTCCGACTTCTGGCCAAAGGGGCACGTGCCGCGCTGGATCAGGGCAATGGCGCCCTTTACATCGGCCGGGTAGTCGCTGGCGTCGCAGCCGTCGTTGGCTACGAGGGCCAGCTTGGCAAACACGGGCTGGTTGGCCTTTGTCGGCGGCGTAAGGCCCATGGGGTGGCCCTGGACAACGGTGTCGTTGAGCACGAGGCGCGACTCGTAGACGTTGCCGGTCGTGGCGGGGAAGGTCTGGTTCCAGACGTGGTAGTAGGCCGTCGGTGCCCTCCTCGGGCTTGCCACCGCCCAGCGCCGAGACGATGGAGTAGATGTAGTCGAGGGTGCCATTGTGGCCGCCGCTGCCGATGACGCGCGTCGGGTGGCCATTACTCGGCGTAAGCCGCGTTGGGCGATTGCCGTAGAGGGCGCTGGCGTGGCCCAACAGTCGCTTGCTCGAGATCTTGCTCTGGAGAGCCTCGCTGTCGACGAGCGGCTTCTCCTTGGGGCGTCGGCGGGGTCGGTTCGAGCTGGTCGCGTCCCGACGGCAACAGCGGGATGTCGCACAGAGTCGGCGCCGCCAGCTTGGGCCGCGAGAGGCTGCTGTAGCGCGTCGTTGGTGATGGCCACTGGCAGCTTGAGGGCCGAGGCGCTGCCCAGGAGCACAGCCGCCGTCAACGGCGCCTTCCAGCTGGGCATTGTGAGAGGGGAGAGGGAGGCGGCGGAAAGGAGGAAGAGAGAGGAATGACGAGGGAAAATGCAACAAAAAAACGAGTGTGCTGTGGATGGATGCAAGAGAAGAGAAGAAGGGGAGAGGAAGGGAGAAGGAGGTCGAGATATGGCGGAAGAAGAGGAAGGGACGATTGAAAGAAGAGGCGGGAAGACGAGTCACAGGTGTGGATAAGGAAGGAGCTGTCGTGCGCTAAAATGCGCTGCAAAGCAGGTCCGAGTCAGGCACAGGCACCAGACCACACCGCAGTGGGCTTGGCGCGGGTGGGTCCTGCGTTTGGTGGTTTTCTGGGGACAGTGCCTCGCTGGGTTTGGCAGGCGCCGCTGCTAACCGAGAAGCTGAGAACAGCGAAAGCGGCGGGTACGCACTAACGCCAGAGATAAGACCAATGGCATAATACGGCAGGCGTGACCGGCCATTTTTGGGGGCGATGAGATAACGCCCGGTGCAGTGGATGGCGCCTTTGCACCTGCTGTAGCGCTCGCGATTGTCTGTAATGCGCCGTTTTATTTCACATAAAAATCTTGATCCAGGTGTCCACGATATGAGGTTCTGATAAAGCTATCAAGCTCAAGCCTGTATTTGATGTAGGATGATGCATTTGGTCTGTAAAAAGTCCATCGTGCCTTCCCATCGCGCATTCCGTCAAGGCGGTGCTTAGTCATGCGACATACAAAACGGTAAACATTGCCAAAACAGCTCTCGCTCGGCCCGTGATACTTGTTTCTCTCAGTCATGTCCAATATTCTGTCATAAATCTTCGGCACCGCGCAGCAGCCTCGCTGTCGACCCTCAAAACCCCTCTCCGTTCGTGTGGCTAGCTATGCCCAATGCAGCAAAGATCCACTCCACGCGTCAAGCTTGACAAAGATGGAGCTTCCTTTTTATCAATCTGACGCCCATGGGCAGGATTTTGCGCCGCGATGCTGACATCTGATAGCAAGAGCCGATAGCGAACGACAACCCCCCTCAGGTCCCTACGTCCTCACGTCTTTCCGTGCCAGAAAAGGGGCAACGGCTTGACATTCGGAGGATCTCCGACATACGGCGCAACGGCAACGGCAGCCGGCGAGGAGGGCCAGTATATACACGTCACAAGGACAAGGACAAGGACAGGGACAGGGGCAGGACGGGGACATGAGCTAGGACAGAGCTCTGCGTACATGTATATTCACTTGTACCTCTTTGGTTCAAGCAACCGCATGGCCCTTTCAGCCCTCATGCCTTGTCGGCACGCTCGCTGACCGCCACCATCAGCGGGCCCTTGTCCAGAACGCGTACGCCTTTTGGTCCGCCGCCCAGTTGCGGCTCTCGGGCTGGTATGGCCAGGTCAAAGTTGTACACGATGCGCGCCAGGATCGTGCGCATCTCGGCATTGGCCAGGTAGCGTCCAATGCAGTTGCGCGGGCCGTACGAAAAGGGCTGGAAGGCGTCGTGCTGGTCGTTTGCAAAGCGCTCGTCTTCCCCGAGCCAGCGCTCGGGGACAAACTTGTCGGCCAGCGCAAAGTTGCGCGGGTTGCGGAACATGGCATAGTGGCAGACGGTCAGCACCGTGTCCTCGGGCAGGTAGACCTTGCCTCCTGCCACGGTGATGCCGCCCGCGCGCGCCTGGCGGTTGAAGCCCCAGACGGCGGGCGGGTGCATGCGCAGGCCTCGTCAATGACGGCGCCGAGGTACGGTAAGGTTGCGGACGCTGGCAAATTTGATGTCGGCGTCGGACGCAAACGCGCCACGCACTTCGGCCGTCAGCTTTTCGAGGGGGGAGAGCGGCCCGCCCGGTTTGCTGGACACAGTAGGGTTGTCGTCAGGAACAAGATAGCTGCGCTCATCGTTGTGGCAGACGTCTCGGATCCGGCCGTGATAAACGTCGCCAGCGAGCCGTGCAGGCGGTCAAGGTTCCAGAAGCTGGTGTTTTCCAGCATGTTCGTCATAAAGTCGGGGCGGCCGGGGCCGAGGGCTGCGCGGCGGTCCACCTTCTCGGACGTCAGGGTGCGGTGCCAGACGATGCGGTTGCGCTGCTCGTGGGTCATGGATAGCCACACAGCGATGCGGGCCACCGACTTGCCCAGCAGCCGCTGATAGGTTTGGCGACGAGGACAGTGCCCTTGACAGCCTTGGGGATCATGGCCACCCAGGCGTGTTCGGTGCCGTCGACAAGGCTGCCAAAGGGTTCGCCAAAAGGCGAGATCGCCGATAATATCGAAAAAACGCCCAGTTGCTGTACGCGGCAATGTCGACAACGTTGCCAGCAGCAGTACCCTTCTTTTGCGCGTCACTCTGGAGGATAGCTATGAGCTGGTCGGCGTGGCGCTGGACCAGCGGCTCCTGATCGGCCACGGCCTTGGCCGAGAAAGCCCCGTTGACCGACTTTCGCGCCACTGTGTGGTCCGCCTGTGGCATATTGAGGAGGCTGCCCGCCCGCGTGATACTGCCGTAAAACAGCTGTTCCTTGGGATTGTCTAGGTATGCATGGCCTCCATGGCCGTTGTCGGTACTCGTCCCGCTGGGCATGCGTTTCTGACCAAAGACGTCGTTCCAGGCGTGAGCGGCTGCAAAGGACACCTCGTTGGGCCCGACGCGCACAATGTTGCCGTACTGGATGTGCAGATCGCGCAGGATCTTGTGTGCGTCGCCCGATGCGTACATGCGGTACCGTGGAAAGCCCGTGGCTGCAAACGACCATGGCCCCGGCACAACACGGAGAGGATGGAGGAAGAGGTTGTAGACAATTCGGGCTACGAGGCCAAAGACGACCTGGTGCTGGTCAGCACTACCCCTACGAAGTTTGACCTGCCACTCTTCAGCTCTTCAGGATGGGGATGGGGATGGGGTGAGGATGTTGGTCGTGGTTGTTTGTGACGACGTACTGTGATGGCTGCTAGACGGAGGAGAGACAGCATGTCCGGTGTGTCACGGACAAGGCCAAAGAGGCCGTCTACGTGCAAGGTAGACATGATGGGCGAGGTGAGATATGACGGCCAGTTGAGGGTATGGAGGCAAAGACTACAAACGGGTTCTTTGTCGACTGAAAAAAGAAATGAGTGTACGGGAGTACAGTGGCCCTTTTATTCCTTTAAATGGTTTGCTTGCTTCATATTTCAGGAGCCCCCCGGCATTATATCGGAGCACACCCTTGAAATGTAGCGACAAATCAATGTACCGGGATTGGCAACGGCCCAGCCGCACGGATCCACTGCATAGATCAGCCACAGTGTATATATTATTTGTACCTGAACACATTGTTTTTTCCATTTGCCCATCTCATAAGGCATACTCGTACTGCGGGGTGTGGAGCAGTAAGGAGAAGGGCCGACCGATGAAAGTGAGAGTGGCCGTGACGGTGACCGTGAGATGCTGGATTCCATAGAGGGAAAGAATGAGAAAATAGCCCAAGTAGCAACAATTTGGAGCGTTCAGACGATACTGTCTCTTGTCCATGAATATTGAACAAGTGATAAAAATGTGACACATTGCATGATACGGATAGCAAAATTGCCTTTTCTGGAAGGTGAAAGCGGGTGAGGGTAGCATTATTCCTCTGCTGCAAACCCAAACTGCCACCGAGCCACCGTAGGATGCCGAAAGATGCCAAAGAAGAAGAGGTGAGACGGATCACCAGCAAACCTCTCCACGCAAAACTGAGGTGGTGACAGCTCTTTGTTTCATGTGAAAAATGGGTTTCTAGCCAGAGGCGGCAATCCACGCAAAAACGGCCATATTCTCGCTTATTTTTCTCACAGTTTTCCCTTTCTTCTTCCCTGCCTTTTGCGTCAGCGCTGGGTCTGGGTTACAATGCATGGCAAGGATGCATCGATGACGGTTCTTGGCGTTTTTCATTCTGCCTCCAATCAGCGGTTTTTTTTTTTTTTTTTTTGCAAAAGACACGATGCAATAAAAGAAAGTGGCTTGGTGTCCCCGATGTCCGATACACGACAGCATGTACAGAGACGAGCACGATATTTCCACTAAAAACAGCACATGACCAACACGTATAAAATCATCGTTAGAAATTAGAACGGAAAGAGGACAAAGAACAGGACGGAACAATTCCATCGCTTTGCTACCCCGTGCACAAGCGATGTCCGTCAGCTTTCGCCATGCCAAGGCTGAACCGAACCATCTTCATTCTTTCGCGTAAACGCCCAGACAACTAAGTATTTTTATACAGAGTCAGCACTAATCAGACCCTAGCCAGTTACATACTCATATGGGCACGGCAATTGAGCCTGAACATCCAAGTACGTGGAAATCTCTGAGATACATAGAGAACTCCGTACGGCGGCGAGATCAGGTTAAATATGATATGATTTGGGAATTCATGTTGCCAGCTTGAAACCATGATACCAAAATGAAAATCCCTGCGGCACTGTGATGAAAACGCCCCAAAAGAGAACCCGTAACCAAAAGTGCCATACCCAAAAGAAATAGAACAAAACAATGTATCTCAAAAGACAGACAGATGCGCCATCACAAACATGTGAGACCACGGCCCCCAAAAAAATCCAACGAGTTTGATAAAAATCAGATCGACCACACCCTTGCTTGATTCGTTGGTACTGTCACAAGGTGCTTCCCTTTACCCACCTCATGCCTGTTCCCCCAACGGCGTCAGGCCGCCGCGGAAAGGCCGTTGTATGTTCTTGATCTTGTCGTCGTCGACGCGCCAGACGCCCTTGGTTCGGTCATCGTACAGCTGCAGGTTAGGACTGCCGCCGCCCGCACCCCGGCAGCCAGGCGGTGGAACACCTCGCTGCCGTTGTGCCCATCGCTCTTGAAAAACAGCGGCGTCCATACCTCGCCGGCGGCGGCTTCCTGCGCGCGCATCCGCCGCTGGGCCTGCTCAATCTTGGACTTTTCCGCCACGGTCTGGCTCATGTTGCCCTTGCCCAGGCCGTCCAGCACTCCGCCCAGGCGCGACGCGACTCCCAGGGATCCTGTGTGGCCGTGTCGGGCAGCACAATAGGCGCGGGCGCGTTCTCGGGGGCGTCGACATTGTACGTCTCGACCACGGCGTTGGTGCGTGCGTCGCGGACCGTCCAGCCTTTGCTCCAGACGCCGTCAATCGTGTAGAGCGCCTCGCGGCCGTTGTTGCTTTTGGCGCTCTTTTTGCCGGCCTGGCATTGCTCGCGTCCTTGCTCTCGTCCAAACTCCTCGGGCCGTACACAGTGGCGACAAAGGCATTGCGCGTGCCGCCCCAGGCCATGCCCTGGCCGGAGAACTTGATCTCGGCCGCGTATCCGTTGCTGCCGGCGATGTGGTAGGTGTCGGTGATCTCAGGGTACAAGCGGCCCGACAAGAAGCCGCGCACCTTGATATCGGGCAACGGGATCAGGTACTCTTCGTCGTAGGCATCGACACGCACGACGGCATGGCCCACCTGGCGCACTTGCACAATGCCGGAAAACGTCATCTCGACGCGGGCGTAGCCGTCAGCACGCACGCCGTGCACGTCGTCGGCAATGTGCATGGCCGTAATCGGCGGGTGGTGGCTGACCTGCTCGGCAATGAGGCGGGTTGTGATGCGGTCGGCGCCGCATGCGCAGGAGGCAGACGAGGAGGCTGTCGAAGATGAGGAAATGGTTGTGCTGCGGCTGAGGGCGGGCGGTTCCTGGCCGTGCGGTGTGCCTTGGCTCGAGAGACTGCTTCGTGAAGAGCAAAACGAGGAAGAAGACGAGGAAGAGGACGTGCTGTCCGCACCATGGACCTTTTCGTCGGTCCACTCGGCCAAAAAGAGCTCGCCGAGGAACGCATTAAGCGGCTTCTTGATGCTGGTGGTGGGCGAGCCGCCCACGTACATTTGCGTGCGCAGGGCGATGAGAACCATGCGCAACACGAGCAGACAGCGCCGGCCGGCGTCAGGCTCGAGGGCGGGTGCGGCGAAGACAGCGGGTCGTTGGGCCCAGCAGCGGCCGACTTCGACGACGGACAGCGGTGCGAGCATAGACGGCGGGCCAGTGACATTGGCGAGGTCGCCCTTGGTGGATGAGAGGAACTAAAGGGGGACTGTGTCAGTAAACGAGATCATGATGTGGTCTTGGCTGCTTTTTGACTTGGCTTTTCTCTTACCTGGAGCAGCTCCTTGCAGCGCGAGGCTAGCCCCTTGTCCATGTCGACGTCGTGTGTAGTGTAGTGTAGTGTAGATGTGGGCGAGTGTTGTAGTGGTGGACAATGGTGCGGAAGTAGTGTGGACGGCGGTGTTGACAATGTTAGTGATGGGATATGAGTGATTGGCGGATGAAAAAGATGAGATGCGATTTGTCCTCTTTAAATGTTCCTTCCTTTTTCAATGTTCTAGAAATAGAAGGAGGCAGCAGTCTTCTTATCGTTCATGTACGGGAGTACGTCGCGCCTTCCTCCTGTTTACTGGGCTCCTGCTTCACGTTTGTTTCATCCGCCTGCCGAAGAGCATGGGTGGATAAGTCACTGTACTCAGTAAGGTGCCCGGGCGCAGCGTGAATGAAAGCAAGTACCATTCTGCCCCGCACCTTCCTCTTCTTTCTCTCCCCTTGACTTCAAACTCCCTTACCCGCGAGGATGGCCGACGAGGCGCAAACACGGCAAGAGCGAAGCACAACAAGAACTCGATAAAATGCGCACATTCAGTCCGAGCCAATCATAAAGCTGGACTACAGTGCACTGCCGCCCGCACCAAGCGAAGCATCATGCACCCCCGGGTAGTAGCTGCATCAACCGACAGCAAACAATGTCTGTTTTTTGGGTGTACAGGCGATCTCGGAATCGCTGTCTTCCGGACGGGTCCCACCATTTTTTGGCCAGGCCGTGAATAGTTCCGCTGTCCGGAGGGATGATGGCACCGTCGGGATGGAGTGTCGCCGGGGCATTTAGCACTAGCGCCCTCTGTAAAGGCCGCTGTTAGGCCGCTGCTGGGCCGCTGTAAGATGGGCTTAACGTATTCGTAGAGCGTGTCGAAATATGTGCCTGCTGCGCCACAGTGCCCTATGCCAGGGCGTGGACGGGCCAATACAGGGGCCGATTAATACGAGGCTACAATGAACGAGGACTTTCGACGACACCCCTCAAGATACAGACCCCTTTCAGCAAACGAGAACTATATTTTTAACATTTGAATACTCGTAAACATATTACCATCTTATCATCTCATTTTTCGCGTGGTATCATCATCTTGTCTCGTTTTTGCCCCAGCGCCGTCTGCCGGTCTACCCGTCCATTATGCCATCACCGTATCCTCTTGGGCCTTCTCGTCTTTCTTCTCGACAATGGCCCCGTCAACGGCTGTGTCCGCCGTCTGTTGTTGCGGACTCAACAGCAGTCTCCCCCCCGGGCGATGTATTTCTCTGCGCCATATCCTTGTCCCCGCCCTTGGACCGCGAGAACACGTGAGCACCTGGGATCAGCGTCGAGGCCGACTTGGGCATGCTGGCCATATTTGGCATGTCGGGCATCTTGGGCATCGACGGCATGGCCAGTCCATCTATCCGCGGCATCTTGGCTGGCAGCTGCGACGGACCACTCAGACACGCGCTTGAGCCCGGTGCTTGGCGTTTTGGGCGACGGACAGCAGATGGCGCAGGTAGGAGGCACGGTCGTCTGCCGGAATGGGCGTTATCGTAGAGGCGCCCCCATCGTCGTCGTTCACCGTCGTCGTCAATAACAATGGCCGATGCAGCACTGCTTCCCTTTTCTGCACTGCCGCCCTTGTCTGCTGTTCCGGCTGTTAGTGTCCTCGCCCCCCTGGGCCCTCTCCATCAGCGATGCCGTGGCTGCAATATCAATGGGCGACTCGTCGGACAGGCCCTCGTTGTCCACGGCCTTTTCCATGTCTTGGGCCTGGGCATCGCTCTGGGTGACGATCTCGACGCCCTCGTCCGTCACGCAGATCACGTCCTCCTCGCGTCGCGGGCGCCGCCGTGGCTGCTGTAGACTGATCGCTAGCCTCGGCAACGCGTAGAGGGCCCATCGTGTCCACGACCGGCTCCTCGTTGGCAAACCAGCCGGCCACCAGCTGCGCCGCCCGCGCGGCCATGGCGTCGTACTCGGTGTTCTTGTCGCGCTTAAACATGCTGATGTGTGCCTGCACCTCGTCGTCGCAATTCTGCATCGTCCAGCGCTCAAAGAGGGCCGATACTAGTTCATCGTCCTCTCCCGTGTTTTCCTTTTCTCCCTCCTTCTCCCCCGACGTCTTTCTCTCCTTCTTATCCCCCGTGGCCTCGGGAATGGCACAAAACGTCCGCTCGGGCACAAAGTAGCCGCCGCTCCAGTAGCCGTTGGCGCCCAGCGACACGTACAGGTCGTGCACCCCGAGGCCGCCGCGCAGGCCGGCCAGCCGCTGCCAGCCGGTGGTTTAGCTCGGTCTGCTTGAGCAGCGCGCCCACAAACGTGAAATTGCGCCGACAGCCACGCAAACGACGCGCCCACGTTGCGCCGGTTGATGTACGCCAGGCCCTGGCCAATGGCGTCGACGCCCGACTGGTAGCTCTCGCGGAGACTGAGGCGCTTTTTGGCCTCGCCGTCGCTCGCACTCGCATTTGCCGCGCCCTTCTCCGCACTGGCCGTCTCACCATCACTGCCAACCTCGGCCTCGCCCGCCTTCCATCCCCGGCGCACGCGGTCGACGCCCGCCCATGATGGACTTGCGGATGCGTTGTAGGCAGCAACGCCGCCGGCCGCAATGGCGCCCACCGTGCCCGTCCGCACAGCCACGAGCTGCCACATCTTCCAGGCGCCGTGATGACGAGGAGGACGAAGACCGCGACCCTGACGATGAAGCCGATACGTGACGAATCTGCTCTGCTGAGGGCCAGCCGGCCGAGCGCCATGGGCCCGGCGGGCCACGGCCGTCATCACGTTGAACCACGGTTCTGCACCTTGCTTGTAGTTGGGGAAAACGCGCCATAGACAAACATGCGACCGCGACAGGCCGTTGTACGGCGTGTCCAGCGCAAGCAGGCCCTGTATTTGGTGGGGAAGAGGGGAGGGGGGGCCGCGGAGGCGAGTGTTGCACCACTTGCCGTCCTCGGACTTTCCGCTTGGCCGTTCTGCCCCTCTTCTTGCGCCGCCTTTTGCTCGCTCGATGCGCGAGACAGAGCGCGTCCGCGGCCCACGAAGCCGCCCATGGAGTGAGGGCCACGAGCACGTTACCGCCCACCTGGCGATCGTTGGGCGGCCAGGGCGTGTCGAGGTGCGCCTTGCGGGAACGTCCATGACGCGGGCCTTGAGCCATTCTAAAAAGCTGGGCTGGCGGCCGGCGAGCTCGCCCTTGGTCTCAAAGCGGACGGGGTAGACGACAGTCTCGAGCAGTCGTTGTCTGGGCACCAGGGGCGGCTCACGGGCATCTTTAAGGTCCTGTGCGGTGTTGGAAGCGTTTTCTTTTTCTCACGTCGTGGGCAAGGGGGCCCGTAAACTAGAGAACTCACATCTGGAAACGATCGGAGACAAGGGTATTGTTTCAACCTTCCCCTGGCACTTGTTTACAACTGGCTCGGGGCCCATTTTTGTTGAGACGGGTCAGCTTGCGGATCATACCTACTTTTAAGCCGTGCACAAAAACACAGCAGGAGGGATGCGCGGCTTTTGAGAGACAGTCAGCTCTATCTGGGTTAGAAATGAGCTGCTATAAAAGGCTGAAACAGGTAGATTAGACGAGTTGAGACCAGAACCCTCGCTGTTATGATGAAAATGAGGGCCGTGATGCTGGTTTGCTATTCGATATTCGAGTTGACAGGAGGGCTGGACCTTAAATGGAGATCCACTGGCCGCTGGCACTGAGCCACTCCACTGAAGATCGCCAACTTCAGGCCCTGACTGCTTGGGGAATTACGAAACCACTGCTAAAGAAACACGCGTCACAACGCGACAACGGCATCGACGCCTGCCAACGACCCTAAAAAAAGCTAAATGAGCAAATAAATCTGTTCTCACACTGCACACACGCCATTTAGCCTTCCTCGCCATGTCGTCATCCATTCCCAGGGATCAAGATTTGAGCTTCTTGTTTGTACAACAGAGACTACATTGCTTTACCGATCGATCGAGAACAGACCGCTAGGTTGGTGAGGAGCCTGTAAGTTTTTAAGACAAGATGCAAAGCCAAGATGCGCCCTTGTAAAAATAACAGAATAATAACAAACGAGTAATAAATTACATTCATAAGATGGTAACAAAATAAACAAGAACAATAAAGAATAAATAATTAGTCCAGACATAATTAAAGCTTTACTATGTTTTCAATTCAGTTAACGAGAATCTTATCATCTCCATTTAGTATATCTGCAAAACAACAACGCCTCTTCTATCTAGACATTACTCTCCATGCTGTATTAATTAGACTCGTTTCAGTGAGTTTCCTGTATTTTTTTTTGTTCTTTCTTCCTTCTCCTTCTTCCCTTTCAAATGAGCCCTTGAAGAAATGGCTTAATGGCAAACCCGCCAGCGCTCGGCAAACCCTGGCAATGGACCGGCTGGTGGTACTGTTGGCTCACGCTGCATCCAGTCACCGTGAAGATGGAGATGCAGACACCGATGCCGACGCCGCCGCCGATGCCGATGTCCGAACTCGGTAGACATTGCACCTAGACCCGGCGTGGCTCCGTACTGGGACACGGGCGCCAGCTGGCTCACAAAGTCGTGGTACTCGCGCGCCAGGCTGTCTGCACTGCCCTTGTTTGTGTGTCGTGTCGAAGGGGGGCTTCCTTTTTGGTTGCTGCTGCTGCTGTAGTAGGCATAGTTGGTTGTGTAGTTGGCGTTGCTCTTGGCCGTGCTCGAGCTGGCGTTGGCACTGGATGCGCTGGCCGTCGCCGCTCGCAGCATCTGGCTCCGATTCCACTCCTCCTCCATGCAGCTGATGCGGTCGAGGCCATAGTAGGCACCAAACGGCTCGTAGACGCTGGATGTCGGCCGCGGCTTGGAGAACGACTGCGAGAACGATAGCGAGCCTCCTCCAACACCACCACCACCCATGGCTCGGCTGCTGCGGCTAAAGTTGCGGCTGGCTCGGCAGCTGCTGGCTGCGGTCCGGTTAGACGTTGAGCGGTGCCACAACATCCCGGGCGCTGCTTGCTGCTTGTGCTGGTGGTGGTTGGCTGCTGGACGTCGAAAAAGGTAGACTTGTCGTTGTTGTTCTTGTTGTTGCTATTTCTGTTGTCACCGCCGGCTGTGGTAAAGGACCACGCTGAAAAGACGCGGTCATTTGTGGACACAGCAGTGGCTTCCACAGGGGCAACCTGGCTAGAAGACGCAGCAGGTTGCAGATACAACAGCAGCAGATGAGTCCGCTGCCTTTGTCGGGGACGTCGTGTCAGACTTGAGGCTTGCCACAGCTTGTTCTGACATTTGTCTTTGCACTAGACAGGACCGGCTCATATGCAGGCAGTTTGTACTCTTTCAAAGAGATATCCAGTGGCGGGACGGAAGATTTGGTTGCTGCTGCTGCTGCTTGCTGCTGCTGCTGCGCGGACGCGTGGTCGATGCCCGGATCCACCACTTGGTAGCAGGCTGCCTCCGCTGCTCCGGCTCTCGCTCGAAAGACCACTACCACTGCCACTGCCACGGCCACGGCCACCCTTGGCCTGCTTGCCCTCATTGGTTTTGCCCGGAGCCGGCCGGCCCCTCCAGTACCACAAAAAGACCAATGCAGCCCAGAGACGCCAGTCCCACAGCGCCCAGAACAATCCGGCAAAGGCCAGCACAACCTCGGGCGTTGTGCACGCACCCAGGATGTTGTTGCTTTGCTGGCGGCTGGTTTGGAGGAGAGGTGCCTGGTTCTGTTGCGCGGCAGCGCCGTTGGCAGTGCCACCAGAAGCATCTGCAGAGGCCGTGTGGCCGTTGCTGTTGGCGGCGATGGCAGTCCCGCGATGGTAGCATGTGCAGCAGCAGCTGCTTGCTCAGCCACGACGGCGGCACTGACACTCGCCACGGCGGACACCATGACCGATGACATGCTCATGGACAGCACCTGCTCGGCCGATGACGCCGATGCTACCATGGACACTTGCAGGGAAGACGACAGGGCTGCTTGGGCGCGCGGCGGCCGACGACTGCATCGAGGCAATAGCAGACGCTGCACTCTTGACTCAGCTGGCTCGCACTCTGGCTGGCCTGGCTGGCGGAGCGGCTGGCGGCGTTGGCGCTCTGCTGCAGCGTGTTGACGGCCTGTTGTGCAGACTGCAGGCTGGTCTGGAGCTGGGCGATGGTGTTGGAGGGCCGATGAGCTGAGGGAGGTGAAGCGGGAGTTGAAGGACGAGGAGATGGACGAGAGGGATGCAGCGTTGCGCTGCTGGTCTTTCTGGTCTTGGCTGCTGGATCTGTTGGATCTGTGCATTGTTGTTGTTGTTGTTGTTGTTGTTATTTGCTGTCCTGGCGAGCGTGGATGAGGACATTGGTAGGCCGTGGTGGAGCGAGAGTCTGTCCAGACAGACTGATGGAGGCTTCGACGGCCAATGGCTGGCGAATAACGCCGGCCATGGCACTGGCAATGCCAGTTGCCCCGAGGGCCACGTAGTAGAATGGAAGTGGTGGGCTTCATTGTGAGAGTATGATGTATTAAGTGCCGAAAAGAAACTGAAAAGAATTGAAAAAGATTGAAAAGGACTGAAAAGAAATGAAACGACTGGGGAACGACTGGGAAAGTTGATAACTTTTGGAGAGAGTGGGATTGAAGAAGAAAAACAAAAACGAAAGAATAATAAGAGAAGGCAACCAGGTCGGAGAGGGGGGAAGGACAGGCTCTTATTAAAGTCGGCAGAAAAAAAACAGGAAACTGAGAAAAGGACGCGAACATCGTAGACACAGACCCGGGATGACCGCAAGGGATAGCAGGCAAGAGAAAGTCGAGTAAAAAACCAGGTGATGGTCTGGGTCAATGCATATCAGGGAGAGGCAATCAAGTGCAATGCGGATGCATCTGAAGCATCAAGAGAAAGTCTGCAGCTCTCGTAGCTTTTTTGTCTCGTCTGGACCGGGCTCATCTGGAGTCGTCTTGGCCGTATTCATGTCTCATCGAATGGCAGAAGCAGCACTGGCTAAATCAAAGACGCCTCACGAGAACCAAACATTGTAAAAAAAGGTGGGGGAGGACATCGTCAGTTCTTTGCTGGTGGCAACACAACGGCATCGAAACTCAAACACTGTTTGCGCGCTTCCAACCAGAGGTGGATGCGGAGCGAAAAGCAACCGTAAATTAACCGGCCATGATGGGCAATGGACCGCCCTTCTCCTCTTCTGCTTGTCAAATATCAGATGCAAAACCCGGGGTTGTGGGGTTGTGGGGACGATAGTGACGAGAGTGTGGCTGTTGGGAATTACGCTGGCACGTAAAGAAAAAGAAAGAAAATTAAGGTGGAAAGAGTGCACCCTTGTATGATCGCCGTCTGGGTTTCCCTGGGTCGTCCGCACGTGTACATGTACGAAGCAATACATACGAAGTAGTATTGCCCAGTAGGAACAGGGGTAGTCTGGGCCCAGTTTCCCATCCATGATCGACGACGCATTGATGAAGAGGACGGGCATTGGATGGCCATGGAAGGGAAATGGAAGCACGATAGAAGGAATTTCCGCGGTGTGTGGAGAAGAGACTGTGGTATGCGGGATGTACTAGCCTGGCCTTTCTTGATCAGACGTTTCTTCGTTTGGTACGGCTGATGTTGACAGTCTGAGATTCGAGCATTTCGACGTTTGAGTCGCCTGCCCGCTATTTGCCTCCCGTTTTTGCTTCTTTCTGGCCACAAAAGGGTTTGCGTTCTCGGTTTTTGTTCACTTGCTTTCCAGGACAATGGAACGGAGCAGACTGGACCATTTTACCAGCTCTCACGACGGCTTATTGTCCCGTTTACCCAGATAAGTGATGATATTGACAACATTCCTGGTCAGAAGAGAAACAACGGAAGTAAGGAAAACAGGACTCAAAATATTTCTAATATGAAGAGAAACGTGTCGTTTGCATGTCGAACAAATATGAAACAATGACACTTTTCTTTCCCTTTTGAATGCAACAAAGATGCTCACCAGAACCTCATCTCATCTTTCTTGTCGCATGTCGTGTATCCTCCCCTATGCTTTCTCCTCGCTCCAACCCTGTCCTGGCCTCATATCCTGCCTTGGCCAATGTCTGACCGCAATAAGCTTTTGAGCCGCATACACTCATGCACGACTCCTCTCCTCCAGCCCTTGTATTCTTCTCTTCTCCTCTCCTCCATGCTTTCGTCCCCGCCTTTGACACTGCTTCTTTCTGGGGTCCCCTCATTCTTGGCCAAGACCTCCGTGCGTGATCGACAGCACGCTTCCTCTCTGCACTATTCTATCCATGCAAACATTCACACGACAGTCGAGCCTCTCTTAATTTTGCCCTGCCGTTCCCCAGTCTGCACTTTAACGTACCGGATGCCGGGCTTGGGTGGCTCAGCTTTTCATCCAGACCCTTCTGCCAAATTAAGCAGAGAGCCGAGGAGGCTGAACGGCGCCTTTCTTCGTCTCAACTTTCTGCCGTACCAAGATCGTTTACCAAGATCGTCTCCCCTCCCTTATTTTCCCTCTGATGAAAGCTTTAAACGTTTGTTCTTTTCACGCCTGATTTTGTTTGCTTGTTTGAGAACGTTTGATGAAAACAGGCGCCCCAATTTCGGGCTGTTTCAAGCATTTCTTCCAGATGGTTTTCGCCATGTAGCAATTTTGCCTTTTCGGCGATGCCGTGATATCTAACGTGAAACACAAGACTCGCACCAGAGAGATACATTGGTATCTACACAAACACAAAGCTACAAATCAATGCCGTCACCGGCCAAAGCAAGATCTGCACGGTGGGCTGCTGACCAGTAGGCAGCTGCGTCTGTGTCCCCAGCGCGGCCAGCAAACACGGCTGCCAGGTGACTCGTGCCCGCAGCATAGTCGACAAAACCATTGTCTGCAATGTACGTGGCCAGCTCGGCGGCTTGACGGGCAAGCAATTTTGGAGGCAGATCCGAAGCTGGCTGTTCCTCCCTCTCCTCCAACATATCAAGAACTTGCCGCATCTGCACCCGCATTGCATCATCGTGGCGAAGAGGCTGCAGAGGATGTGGATGCTGCAGAAACAGGTCTCCGCACATGCACCGTAAAACCCGTATTGGCGAGGCGAGACCGTCTCGTTGCCGTGTCGGCCAGCAATGGCACGTACGTCGTCACAATCTCCTCGCCGGCCACAATGTCGCGCGCAGCCACAATGATGCGTTGCCAGTTGGACGTCTCCGCATCCCAACGGTCGTGTTGAGCACGTTGGGCCGGCAGTCATGGTTGATGAGCGCGAACCCGAGGGTAGAGCCCGACACGGCCGTCGCGCGTGTTGTAGGCGTTGCTGCGGAGGATGCGCAAGAGCCGCGCTGGGGGTGTCTCTGATATTGCCCTCTTGGCTGTTCTCGTCCTCGCCTTCGTTGCCAAAGCGTACCTCATGACACGACAGGTACTGCTCCTTTTGTGCGAGCGTCAGCTGCGTGTACGCTTGCTGCCACGAGAGGCTCAATCACCGCCAAAGAAAAGCCCACACCGGGCACGAGTGGCGGCGTGATTGTCACAAGAGGATCTTCCACTAAAAGCCTTGTCCCGCGAGGATGTTGGAAGATGGCAAAGAGACCTCGTCCTTTGTCCGGCGTCATACGGACTTCCCACAGGTCTCGATGTGGCACTTGTGAGTCCATCGCGGGACACGTCGCGAACTGGGCAGTGTCAGTAGTGAACGCAATGAGAGCTAGAAACAAAGACATTAAAGGATATTATTCAACGTACTGCTGGAAGTAAAAACAGAGACTCACTTCACAGACTGGTGATAGTGGCTCTTTTTGTGCAATATTACACAAAACGCAGCATGTACACAGTGCCAGGAACACAGCAGCGTTAACAGCGACATTAATCGTATTTGTCCATGATTCCAGTTCGTCACGCTTTAATCTCCATCAGTTGTCTGGCCTTTTTTCGTCTCTCATGATGAGTTAACACTTGCCAGCTCATCTGAGATTGTCCTGCCAGCGGCTTGTTTCATGTTGCCTGCCCCCCGTGCACTGAAACAACAGCCGTGCGCACCGCCAACGGCCAGAAGACGCAAATATCCACAGCCAGTTTTCTTTCTTTGTTTTGTCTTTACGAAAATAAACGACGTGAAAAACGTAGCAGGTTTTCTGAATCATGTGATACTTCCAGCACGTGTACTGTCTCGGTGGGTTGTTGCTCACGGTCAACTGGCCTTGGTGGTATTGAGCCTGCGGCACAGCGCTTGTTCATCTGCGCGCGCCAATTGATGGGATTAAAAAAAGGCGCTAACAAGATACCAAGACCTCAACAGGGTATGTCTTTTGTTTTTATTCAAAAAATCCACGTAAGAGACTGCAGATGAATAATTTGATAAAATGCGCGCAGGTACTGCCTTCTTCATTCAACGAGTTGTATCAAACGATATGTTTAAGTAATATTGGTGCCAATGTCCTCGATCAGCCAATATTACCCAGTCAAAGACCAGCCAGAATCATCACCAACCCAGCTCAATCCATACCGGATCCCTGTGGACCACCGACAACATGGCATGTCCAATATTTTGCCCGTTAACCTCGAGGAACATCCCGCGTCGGGACGCGGCCGGTTCTCGACGGTAGGCGTCTTGAACCATGTCATCCGTATCGAACGATCTAATGATTCCGGCGGCACATGCAACGACGGCAAAAAATGACAGTGGTATGAACACAACGATGGCCGGCTCAGCAAGACCCGTCTACCGCGTCGTGTGTACATTTATGCTCGAAGTAGCCATTGTTGGCTTTGACCAGGGATAACTCTTATCTAGCCCTCTCCTTTCTATCTACCATGATATACCAAGGCTTTTGAAATTCTTCAATTCTAACAAAAAAAAAAGCTTCCAGAAAACATGAGCGCTTCTTTGACCACCATCTCGCTCCGCTATCTTTACTGTCGAGGTAATCAAATTAGCGTCCGTCCAGTCAGCGATGCTGCCGTTCATGGCCTCCAAGTGACTCGGGAGCGTGACAAGACAAGAACCGTCGATGCCGGCCTCAGCCCGACGGGCACTACGGTGCCGGTCGTGCCGACTACAGCGTGCAAGTGCAGCGGGACTTTAAGCTATTGTACCTACGGAGCATGGACAGCTGGCGGCTCGGGCCTGTCCAACGACACGGTGCCTTTGCCTCGTCCATCACCAACAGTGCCGTTTTTCTTCTCGACTCGCAGCGTTCCTTGTTCCGTCCAATCAGCAGCTCCTGCCACGCACAACAGACAACAGCGCTCAATCTCCATCACAGGACCTACAGCGGTCGTATTTTCGCTGTCTGCTCTGCACTGCGTTCATCGTGTGACCCAGGACAAGGTACCGTCCACTGCGGAGCTCTGTTATACCCGAGCCTGATTACCGGCGTATGACAGGGCCGCACATTGTGTTGGCAGACAGAGGCATCTCTCCGCTTGTGGGCGCCCGAGATCTACAGCTCTGTCCGGTACCCCATTACTGTCATGCGCGAAGTGCATGTTGCCAAAATTGATGCTCTTCCCTCGTGATAATGGATGTGCAAGTCCACTCTTGGAGTATCTGCGCTTGACTTTACTGTCGACACCACCTGCGCGTCCTCGGCATTGGCCTCGTGCCGTGGCTATCCGGTATGGTCAAGAGAGGCAATCGACCGGCGGAGATGCGTCTTCAGTGATACTGGGCAACCATTGCCACCAGATCACCTGCAATTTTCAATTGCTTGTTGTTACCCGGACAAGTCTATTAGCTGGCCACTGTACCCAACACGGAATTTGCAGGAAGAAGCTGAGGGAGGAGCCATCTTCCAAACAGCCCACGCCAGTGCTCCGCGCCGCTTACCGACCAATGCCGAGTTTTACCAGTTACTCTTGAAAGAGACGGCGAGTCAGAATTTGGGGGCAGAAAACAGTGAGCGTGAGGGTATCAAGCCGTGCCGGTGCCTGGCTCTTGGACCTCTACAAAACAGGCCGTATCACTGCTGCATGGACTGCAAAGCTGGACACGCTGTTACACCAGTACAGCGAACAAGCATAGGCGGCAGTATTTCGTCAAATACTCATTCCCTGCGATCTCAACATCAAAGCGACCGCCGACGACTTTGTGCCGCCCATCTCCACCAGTCTCACTAACGTCACCGTCTCGATATGAACTACCACCACCAGCACCTACAAGACCACTTTTTAGAAGACGGACAAGCATAGAAAGATTATTATTGATAGAGCGGAAACGAAAGAATTATTTGAAATAGCCGTGCTGAAGTCACTTTCCGGTAGGTACAAGGCCGCTCCTTCTTCGATTGGGCTGTTACGTAACACAATTTCTCAAAATGGAAATAGCACAAACTCAAATCTCAATGGCAGGAAGGAGCAACCTGGGAAACGCTTTAGCTCCGTAACTCTATTTACACCTCTCATTTAAATCAATAAACACACAATATCACTGTCCTCGCTTTGTCACATTCTGTGAAAAGTACTGCGTATTAATGCTAACAACGAACGGAGTACAAATATCCCAATCCCCTCAACACTCGACACGACTTAATGCTAAAAAATACATACACTACATTCGGGTATCAACTGGAATTATTGTTTGGCTATTTGGTTGCTTAACCAGCGCGTCTCACCTCTTTAGCCTACTGCGTAGGTGTGCTTCCCTCGCCATTACCACTGCTCTTGTCCTTGGGCACAACCGTGGAGCCGCCAATGGCTAGCTCTGCACCGCCGTCATTGTCCTCAGGCCGGCCGGCGGGGTTGCCATCTGCACCATCTCGCCCTGGATGTAGCCAGCATGGCCAAGCTCCTCGTGTGCTTCGCAGGGACCGAACACATAGGCCGCCTCGCCGTGGACTGCATCGTCGCCAGGAACAGCTCCTCGTCGCTCATGCGCAGAGGGATGCGCAGCACGTGCTTGATAAACAGCATAATAAGCGACGTCCACACCAAATTCCAGCCAATGATGAACAGAGCGCCAGCCATCTGGTATCCAAGCTGGATACCGTTGCCGGCAATGGCACCGCCCGGGTTGGTAGCACCAAACGCCGCGCAGCCGTCGACCGTGGCCCACAGGCCTGTGCCGAAGCCGCCGACAAAGCCAGCCACCATGTGCGTGTGCGTGACGCCGAGGGTATCGTCAAAGTGGCGCTCGAGCCACGACCACTTCTTGGCCACAATGTTCATGGTCACCCACGGCACAGAACCAGAGCCGAGGCCCAGCAGGATCGCGCCCCAGCCGGCCACGTAACCAGCGGCCGGGGTAATGGCCACGAGGCCCGTGATCATGCCCTGTACGGCGCCAATCACCGACGGCTTCTTGAAAAATATCATGTCGAGGCATGTCCAGACCAGAAGGGACACGGCCGTGCACAGGTTAGTGTTGAGCACAGCGACACCGGCGTCGGCATTGGCCGCGTACGGGTCGCCACCATTAAAGCCGTTCAGCCGACCCACAGGATGCCGGCGCCGATGAGCACCACCAGGATGTTTGTTGGGCCGCGCATCTTCACGGTCCTTGGCCAAACGAGGACCGATCCAGTACGAGCCAATGAACCCGGCAGTGCCCGACGACAGGTGGATGACGTAGCCGCCCGAATAGTCCAGCACCGCCCAGCTTGGTCAGAAAGCCGCCACCCCAGATGGAGTATTGCGCCGACCGTGTAGGACAGAGTGAGCCAAGAGCGGCACAAAGATCATCCAGGCCGTAGAAGCTCATGCGACCTAGAAACGCGCCGGCCGTGATGACGAGCGTAATCGGCGGCAAACACAAACTGGAAGTAGACCATTGTGGCCAGGGGCATCTCCTGGCTGAGGCCAAGCGAGGGCAGGTAAGACTGAGCCAGGAGCGTGTCGATGCCGAGGACGTTGTTGGGCTTGCCAACAAAGGGCAGCATGTACTCGCCAAACGACGCTTGGTAGCCCCAGAGGACCCAGCAGATGAAGCACGCCGGCAAAGGCGTAAAAGGCCATAAAGGCGCTGTTGATGGCCCATTTCTTCTTCATGATGCCGGCGTACAGCACCACGAGGCCGGGCACCGACTGCAGGCCGACAAGGGACGCGGCTGTGAGCTGCAACGCATTGTCACCTGGGGAGGAGGAGAAGATGGGTTAGAACCTGCCTCTTGACTGAGCGGATGGGAAAAGAAGTTACTTACCACTGCCAACGGGCGAGCTTGGCAACCCACCAGACGGGTTCCGTTGCGTTTGACATTTTTGGTAATGATCAGGTCAGTACAAGGGTAGAAGTGAGATTCGTAGGCACAATAGCGAGTATCTTTCTAGTACCAAAGTAGTGAAGCCAAGAAAGATCACCTCGACAACATTGTTAGAGAGAGGAGAGAGAAGAAAATAGATTAAAAGGCTGCAAGGAGCAAAGAGTCTATTTTAAACGTGCCCATCGCAAGCTCGTGCATGTGCCTCCGTCTCCGGGTAGGGATAGCTTGGGGGGGATTTGGGGGGGGGGGGGGTGATAGGTGATAAGATGGGAGGGGGAGGGAGAAACCTTGAGCTAGCTGAAGGAGTGAAGGGTTACCAGGGCGGGGGTGAAGAGAAATAGAGTGGGGATGAGCTGGAAAGATATTGAATATTGGTTTTACATGTACGAGCTGAATAAAAAAAGAAAGAGACTACAAACCGAGGATAGACGAATGATGAAAGATGGGGAGGAAGTTATAAGAGAACATGGGGGGCAGATCACGCACATGGCATGGCATGCCCAGGCACGTCCCCAAGCCTGCCACAGTGGTATTTCTTTTGCTGAGGCATCATGAGTGTAGTTAATAAAAGACGAGGAAAGTTTGGGTGTATGGGTGTGCGATAAGTAAGGGCAAGGGTTCCTGAAGCTGAGTTCGAGGAAGGGAGGGTGTGTGAATACCACGATGGACCCTGTTGTCGGAGCACAAGACCGCCTGGATGGTATGAATTAATTAAAGAAACAGTAGAATGTAATATATGTGATTGATATAGTGAACGTAATGATCTTATTAACAAGTAGTGGGTGTTCGGCGTCGTGTTTCTTGTCGGCATCGTGCCATTTAGTTTCTTTGGGCGTGGCGTGTCTTATCGTCTTCATCTGGTTGGACAGACAGATGGCTGCGATCTTGAGCAATGTACGAATATGGACGACTCTTGCTGCAGAGCGGAAAGCTGAGGTGGGACGAGCAGGAAAGAAATGCTCAGAAGCAGGGAGGACTAAACGAGAGCATGCAATTTCAGGACGCAGTAACAAGCTTGTATCTTTACAGGGTTGTGGAGGCAGCAGTGAACAAAGATATGAGGACACGATGGAGTATATCGAAAGAGGGTAGGAGACGAGAGGTAGGAGACAAGACGTCAGAGATAAGAAGCAACGGGGTGGTGGGAAAAGCACGAATCTGACCACTCCTGGAGCTTTCTTTTCGACCCTACCCTCCTTTCAGTTCAGTCTTCTTCCTCTTTGGGAAGACTTGCTGATTAGGAGCCCTGTCTCCTCGAGAATTTCACACGGGCGAGGGATAGGATGAGATAGAGAAGATAGATGCTAACGCAAGACAGCGATAAATGCAAAAAAGCATGGTCATGGGCCGATGTCATTGAATTAGATTGGGTTTGTCACAGATTGCAGTTGGCTGCAATGCGTCTATCCATCTTCTTTATTTGGTTTGATGGAGTTTTTGCAGTGTTCTTGATTTTGTTTTAACATCGTTGTCATTCGTTCAAGCAAGACGTTAAAGCACATGGCATTCTAGTATTACCTGTCGTACTTTCCCCATGTCGCTCCAGGTCTTGGCACTTTTGCTTGCCGGCTTGGCTCTGGGGTAAGAGCGAAGAAAATAGTGGGCGAAGAGAAGCTTAGCAGCTGGATCCTCTGGTTGTGTGGCCTGGCCCGGCTTGGCTTTAGGCAGGCTTGGCTAAGTTTTCTATGGTATTCGCGCCGGTTTCCCATTTTTGCAGTGTTTCGGCCACATACTCCAAGTTTTTTTCTTCTTTTTTGCCGCATCTCTGGGAGGAAAGAGAAAAAAAAAGCCAAGCTTTTGTCTAGCACAAACAGTGGGTCTATTGTCTGGAGAGACAACGGCTTTTTGGGGGTGGAAATGTGGAGGTAATCTCCTTCCTCGAAAGACTTCAGAGACCCCGTGTGGAAGATAACGGCAACCGACTTCGTTTCGCAGAAAGGAAAACGCCACGAGACTTCATTATGAATGTATTGAATTACTATGAACAATGATACCAGAAACTCTCGTAAGTGGAAGAGTCATATCGGATGGCACCTACGAGGGCTGTAAAGCAAAAAAAAAAAAAAAAACACACAGAGAGGCAGGCCATCGCAGGAAGGAGCAGTGTCTGGCAATGCATGAGAAACCAGCCTACCCATCGTCTCTCCCTTCCTCTGATCACTTATTTATCGAACGAGGCTAAAAGCAAGTAAATTGACAGTACAAATATCAGAATTCAATACCTGTCCAAAAAGAAAAAAAAGGTGCCCTTCGTTTTGAAGCCAGGTGCGGCGACGCCCCTCCATCGTCCAATCACAATGGTGAACCTTATCTTTTTGTGTGTCTCCCCGGCGGCTGGTGTGGCTGCTCCCTGTTCTTGACGACATAGGCAAAATGATGTATTATTTTGCTCGTTCGTTTTACCGTCATTATCTATCGGCGATGGCCGGTCTCATTTTCTGCTTTTGATTTTCGTCTTCCATGCAATAGAAAGAGGAAGGAGCTTCTCGGTCGGGCACAGGCCATGTCTCGATGCGTTTTAGTGTATGGCGACGTGTTGAAGTAGTTGCTACGATGTGATATAATTGACCCGTCTCCGTCCTTTTGGTTTTCTTAGCATATTGCAGTGCGGGGCCGTCCATACCTGGCTTGGCGAACCGGCTTGACATGATAGAGCCCGGTACCCGTTACATGTCTTGGCAACGGCTGTCAAAGTATTACTCCTCATGTGGACCGAGATATGTCCTCTCTATTTTCCTCAGGATAAGCTTTCTCTACGCTCACCACCAGCATGACCAGCATGCGAAAAGATATATCTCTTGTAAATTCCAATTGTGAGATATAATTATAAACCCCTGCCGTCTTGTTGTCTCATTACCAACAAACTCAACCACCGTCGTTTTCACACCATGGATTTTTTTCACAGCTCCCAAAAACATTTCCAGTTCATTGGTTTCCTGACTCCCGCCTCCAGATTCCTCAACTGATTACCTTCGACTATTCGGCAATCTTTTTCTCGCGTCTCTCGCCGGCCAGTGCCGTCTCGTTCTGGCCCTGGTGCAGCGTCACATGCACGCGGTCTGTCAGGTACTTGTCGACGTCGTTGGGCAGCAGGATGCCCGCAATGCATGCAAGACCGGTAAAGGCAATGGTGACGAGGAAGACGGTGCGATCGGCGTTGAAGTTGCCGACATAGAAGGCGTGGGTGCCGACGGCCAGGATGTCGTCGGTCAGGCCAGTGATGTTGGCAAACGATCCGGTGGTGAAGCCGTTGATGAACGCTGCCACACTGGAGGCGGGCAGGCCGGCCTGCTCTACCACGGGAGTGACGGCGGCCGGGATGGTGACCTCGATGCGGGCACGCAGCACGACGGTGTAGACGGTGCTGGAGATGGAGACAACGAAGAAGAGGATGGATCCAGCCAGGCCGCCAGACGTGCCGAGGTTGGACTGGTCCTTGGCTGTCAGGGTGATGAGCGAGATGGCCAGCGACTCGAGCCAGCCCAGGAAAAGACGCCGAGCGAAACGAGCACGCAGGCGCGGACCCTGGTGTCGGGTTGCACGTGGCTACGGAGGCAAAGAAGGCGCCGCCGAGCATGGCCGCAGCCAAACACTGCCACTTGAGGTGGCGGATGCGGTTGGCCAGGCTGCCGCCGACTATCTCACCGAGGACGATAAACAAGGCGACAAACGTCGACAGCCAGGGCGCGTACATGAGATCGTCGGTGTGGCCCCACATGAGACTGCAGAGGCTAGGCCACACAATGGCAAAGGCATAGTACATACTGGCGCCGACACCCGAGAGTACGGTGGCGGCATTCCAGCCGCGGTTGCGGAAGAGGTGCACGGGCACGAGGGGCTCCTTGAGGGGCATAAATGTCTCCCAGCACAGGAACGCCATCAGCGCGACGACGCCCACGACAATAGTGCAGATGACGGCGGCGGACTTCCACGGGTATAGCGAGCCGCCCCAGTTGAGGCCCATCATGAGGATCAGCAGGCCGCCGGTGAAGAGCACGGTGCCAAACTAGTCAAACTGCTTGAGGTACTTGACCATACGTTCATTCTGGTGCTTCATGTGGAAGGTGGGCGGGTGGTAGAAGAAGAACCAGCACAGGAAGGACGCACTGTTGACAGCAATCAGCACGTAGAACAGCCCGCGCCAGCCCGTGCTGGTGTGCTGGATAAACGAGTTGGACACGACCGGCGCAAAGGCCGAGCTCGGGAACTGCCACAAGTACACGTAGGCGTTGCCGGTAAAGCGGTATTTCATCGGCACCAGCTCGCCCATGACGTAGTAGTACGACAGATGCGTGGCGGCCGCGATGCCGATGATGGTCATCCCGCCGATGAGCGTGTTGACGTTGTGCGCCGTGGCACACACGATGGCGCCGATGACGCCCAGTAGCGAGCCGCCCGTGAACATCCAGCGCCGGCCAAAGATGTCCGACGCGCGGCCGATGATGGTCAGCGTCACCGAGCTCGTCAGTGTGTACACCAGCGCCACCCAGGTAATGTTGGGTGACGGGCCAATGTCGTTGTTGATGGTCGTTAGGATGGGCGCCGCAAAGCCGAAACCGGCCGAGCCGCCCGCCAGGCCGAGGCCAATGGCTAGCATCGTGCCCAGGAAGAAGCGCTCTTGAAGTAGCCCGGCGGCAGCTCGGCCTCGTCGACGTCGAAGCGGCGGCCGCCAATGGCCTCGTGCTCGTCGCTCGACTCATCAGAGTGCTGTGCCCTGCTGGCATAATGTCGTCCGTAGCGTGAGTAGTCTTTTCGGCGTCCGCCATGGTCACCATACACCATGGGCAAGAGGAGGATGGAAGAGATGAGTTAAAAAGGAAGGGGAGAAGTGACACAATGCCACAAAAGGAGACTTGCAAAAAGCAAACAAGATGCTTCCTTGGATATGCGGACTGCCCCTTCCATATACTCTTCTCCATATCTTATTCACTCTGCATGGGTCTCTTCATTCATGCGCGTCATTCCATTCTGAAAGCATCAACAATCATTCCTTTGCTAGACCATTACAGATTAAAGTCTGCGCGTGCTGTGCCTCGTCTTGGGCAGGCTGGCCGTGGAGGAATGGATCGTGCATTTCTTTTTCTTTTGCATGTTACTTTTCTTATTCATGGTGCTGCTGCTGGCTCTAGTATGGCGGCTTTTGTTTTCCGCCGCTGGATGTGGCAAATCCAAACTTCCCCACGATCAACTAATACACAGGGATTCGCAAAAGAGCGTCCCCCGCAATGCGCTACTTTAGCTCTGGGGAAATCAAGGAGAGTGCAAGGGGAAGACGAGTTGCGGCTCTGGATAGGCTCTGGACTGACTCGAGTAGAAAGGAACTAAAGGGGAAAAGTGACGAAAGGGCTCGGAAACAACGAAACACAGAGCAGCATGCCTCGCGCATGCCTCGTTAACAGAGACTTGTTTATCGCCAAGCAGCTGAGACACGCCTACTTACTCGTCGCTGATCTCCCCGCGTAATACAGACAGCCGGTTCGCAAATAATTGCACTACCGGAGGCATTTCAGGCACAAGCATGGCTGCAGCGGAGATACAGGCGCGGACAAGCATTTTCCTCACACGTCATGCGACCCGGGCGACGGGAAGCTGAGCTGGAGTAGCTGTTTGCTTGTTTTTCTTCAAACAGGGTAGACACGCTCCTGAAAAACAAAGAATTTCGATATCAAGAGGCCTCACGAATAAGTGAGGAATACCGAGGACCCGACTTGTACAGACATTCAGCCCCCACAACAATATTAAATACATTGTTGAAAACCACCTACTCGCCTTCTGGCATTGGCGTTGCCCGGGCTTCCCCTCTTGGAACCCTGGGCCGTTTCTGGGTAGGGATAGGCGGATGTTGTACACCCGCTATTTGGGGCATCGAGGATAGGCCCTATTCACTTGGGGTTCTCGATGTATATTGTTTCTCCTGTCTGAAATTGCCTTTGTTGATGGGCTATTTATTTGTTCTTGACGCGTGTTGGATGCCTTTGAGAATGTATGCACACCAGCTCCTTGGTATGCGTCGTGTATGCCTCGTCAATAGAGCCTTGTGGACAATTTGATGTAAGGTGAGCTACATTGAACCAGAAACCCAAAAGCAACCGTCGTGCCTTGCTTTGTGGGGATACGAACGACGAAGTGCAAAGCAGTCATAGAGTATTGGTCTGGGGCTCTAGACGCACACACATATATAGACACAAGAGAAAGACATAAACGACGGTTTCCAAAAACAGGACACAAGGTTAATTATAAGAGACGCGTGGAATTCTCCTAGACGACACCTATGACTCTCCAATACACTCCCAGAGACGGCCCCCAAACTACTAAAGCTCATCCGTTCTTTCCACCCGCGTCCCTGGGATAGCACAGTCGTGCACATTGCACACTTCCTTGCGGCTCCTCTACACTTTGGTCTCGTCCGTCGAAAGATAGACCACCGTGGCCTCGCAGGGATCGTGCAAGCCGTCGTTGACCATCTCCTGGCCGTTGATCACCACTGTCTCCTCGTGGATGGCGGCCGGGATCAGGGTGCCCGCGTCAGGGAACAGCTTGTTGAGCGCGAAATACAGCGCAGACGTGGCCAAGAAGCCGTATAAGTAGAAGATGTCGTAAATGTACTGGGCACCGCCAATCTTGATGTTGGGGTTGACGGCCGCCGCCAGGCCGGGCAGATTGGGCACGAAGCCGACGACGAGGGCCACGGCCGCGCGCCAGTTGGTGCTCCACCTGTCCGAGCCGTAGTTGTACCGGCCGTAGCGCCGATACAGCGCGGGCACATCCACGGCCTTGCGCTTGACAAACCAGTAGTCGCAGCCGAGGATGGCGGCAATGGGCGCCAAGAAGATGCCGAGCGCACCCATGAAGCTGAGCAGTGACTGCGCCGAGTACACAATTTTCCAGGGGACCATGATCCAGCCGGCCGTGATGGTTGTGATGATGGCGCCGCGGCGCAGGTTGATGTATTTGGGGCAGAGGCTGGTCATGTCGTTGGCGCACGAAATGACATTGGCCGAGAGGTTGGTGCCAATCTGCGCCACAACCCAGGCCACGCCCACAAAAAAAGCGGCGGCCCGGCCCCCGGGTCCGTCCCAGTGGCTGGCCAGTGCCAGCGGGTCCCAG
Organism: Sporothrix curviconia; assembly: GCA_016097085.2. Taxonomy (NCBI): domain Eukaryota; kingdom Fungi; phylum Ascomycota; class Sordariomycetes; order Ophiostomatales; family Ophiostomataceae; genus Sporothrix; species Sporothrix curviconia. Next base: position 206,038 of record JADMNF010000035.1, read on the forward strand.
ATGTACTCGCCGTAGACCACCTTGCACACGACGTGGCGATGATGCCAAAGAGGCCCAGCAGCGTGCACACAAACGGCACCAAAAAGATCTGCCAGTAGACGGCGCCCGGCGTCTTGAGGTAGCGCGTAAAATCGGCCACGTTGGTCGCCATGGTGGCCCAGCCGCCTGTCAGCGAGCTCATGGACGACAGGATGAGCCAGGCGCGCGTGGCACCGTGCACCGTGGGCTGCTGGTCCCAGATCTTGCCCGTGCCACCGGCGAGGTGCGTCATACCAATAATGGTGCCGATGGCGGCAGAGAGCACAATGACGGCTTGGCCACGAAGAACCAGCGCAGCTTGTGCGGCCGGGATCAAGAGTATGGGAAACTGCACGGACCAGAAGAGCACATGTGAGACGAGCTGCTGGCTGGTGATGCCGGCCGAGTCGGGCAAGTGGTTGGAATGTCGAGAAACGACGGCCAGATGGCGCGGATGATCTGCGTCATGGCCGTTGAGCCCGAGTAGGTTTGGATAGCTGGCGATGTTAGTATGATTGTTATTGTCGAATTAATATAAAAACATATACTTACCGTGCCAGAACAGCGCCGTCACCATGCGGACGACAATGGCAAAGCGCGAGAACAAGAAGCCAAAGCTCGACCGCGCCACAATCGGGAACGGAACGTGCAGCTCAGCACCTGCTGCTCCGTTGAGGCACAGCGGTGCCGCCAGTGTAAAAGTGCGAGGATGAGACAATACGTCGCCTCGCGCCACGTCAGGCCGACCGCGATGATCGCCGACGCACCGCTCCAGCTCTGGGCGCAGAGCACATCGCTGAACCAGTATCCAACAATGGTCCAGGCCGTCCACGTGCGCTGGTCGAGGGGCGTGACGTCCAAGTCGCGGTTGCTCCACGTCGAGTCGTCGGCAAACGTCATGGGCTGGCGCTCAAGGATCCAGCCTTGCTTGTGGCGCTTGGCCTGGAGGTCGGCTTTGATGGCACGGCCGCGGCGGCGAACAGCCTCCATTGTGGTGGTGGTGGTGTGGCAGGGGAGAAAAACAGAATCTAGAAATATAAGGTACTATATGACAGTCGGAGTCCCTGGAATGTCAGAGGCGAATTGTCAGTGCTGTCTATTTCCATCGCTGCCTAGGAAGCTGCCGGCTTGATTTATATAAACATATCACCAAAGCACGGCTGTCTTTCCATGTGTAATCTCCAGTGTTTAGTTTAACGTCTTTTCAAGATGGCATAAATGTAAGGGTGGTGAACGTGACGATAAAGACAGACTATCCGGTATCGCCAAAGACCAAATGCTGCATTCTGATCAAATTGCCATGCTGTAGATAAGATTATCTGCTTCTGGAGCAGCATGGGAAAGCTAACAATACGACCGCGAGGCCCGGCGGCGATTGCAGCTAGTGGTTGAGATTAGAAAAGTTCCGGCGGAAGATAAACCCGCACCTAAGGTGAATGAGAATATATACGAGTATGGAGTACTGTTCAGCTAGGCTGCTTCTGGGAAAAAATAAGCAGCCACCATCCTGGGGCCTGCAGCTGATGGTTACGGTCTTTCTCTCCAGCCACAAGGTAGAGTCTGGCCTGTTGAGTAATTACTACTGATGATCTGAGGACGCATGCTCTCGTTGACTTTACCTTTTTTCGCACGCCCGCTGGGCTGGTTTGAATCCACCGTCACCGATAAGCTCCCCGCATGGGAAACTACATGCAAGCATCCGGTTCTTCGCACAACGGCCGCCGGATGTTAGCACAACCCCACTCTCATATCTGCAATATATCTCTTTCTACTCTCCTTGTCCAGTCTTTCCTCAACGGCCGCCGGATGCTCCACCAAAAAACACAGATACAGTCTTGTATCCAGCATATTGCCTGCCGTGCCGTGAAAGACACCACCGGAAGAGTGTCTGTCTCCGGTGGGTATGCCAGAACGCCAACACATTGGCCGCCACTGCTTCGAACAGAACCGCACAGAACAAAAGCTATTCATATAGACCGCAACGCAGCACCAAATCATTGCGTACATGGCGCATCTTTGACTCTTTGATACTCTCTCATCTGCATATCACCACCCTATCATTTCAATTTCCCCCCCCAACATCAACCATCACTACACACATAATGGACGAGCTCACCCTCACAAACGCCCGACCGTATGCCTTTGCTTTTGTCCCCGAGCACACTGCCCTTGTCCTCGTCGACTTGCAGCGCGACTTTGTCGATGCGGGCGGCTTCGGTGCCATCCAGTGCGGGTCGCCCGACGTGTTTGCCGAGGTCCGCCTGGTTGTGCCTGCCACGCAGCCCGCACTCGCCGCAGCCCGCGCTCTGGGCCTGCACGTTGTCCACACGCGCGAGGGCCACCGTGCTGATCTGGCCGATCTCAGCGCCGCCAAATGCGACCGCCAGATCCATGCGCCCAACAGCACGCAGCACACAGCCACCATCGGCGACGAGGGCCCCATGGCCGGCTACTAGTGCGCGGCGAGCACGGCCATGGCATTGTGGACGAGCTGCAGCCGCGCCCGGGCGAGTTGGTGGTAGACAAGCCGGGCAAAGGTGGCTTCTGGGCTACGAGCCTGCATCGGCAGCTGATGGCACGGGGCGTGACGCATCTACTGTTCTGCGGCGTGACGACCGAGTGCTGCGTCGCAACAACGGCGCGCGAGGCCAGCGACCGTGGGTTCCAGTGCTGCATCCTGACCGACTGCACGGGTGGTTTTGACGCGTCATTTGGCAAGGCGTCGATTGACATGTTTGTGTCGTTTGACGGGCTCTTTGGCTTTGCTGCAACGAGCACCGAGCTGGTGGCCCACGCCAAGTTGGCAGCAGCTTCGCTGACTGCCACTACTCCGGCTGCATGGGATGGTGTATCGCTGGACGGCAACGCTGCAGTCATGCTACAAGTACACATCGCTGTCACCGGTGGACGTGGTCCACGCCGTGTACGAGCGCATCGAGGCGTATGAAAATGGAAACCCGCACGCTTGGATCTTGCTGCGGTCTCGCGAAGGCGTGCTGGCCGATGCGCGCGCACTGCAGGCCAAGTACGCCGACACAGACCGCGAGAGCCTGCCCCCGCTCTATGGCGTGCCGTTTGCCGTCAAGGACAGCTTTGACGTCGACGGTTACGCCACGACGGCAGCCTGTCCCGACTTTGCCTATGTTGCAACCATGACAGCGCCAACAGTCACTGCGTCCATCCATGCGGGCGCGCTGCTTATCGGCAAGACCAACATGGACCAGCTGGCCACGGGCCTCAGCGGGTGCCGGTCACCATACGGCATCTCCGCCAGCGTTTTCAGCCCCGACGGGGGCGAGACAAGATACTGTTCTGGTGGCTCGTCGTCGGGCTCGGCCGTTGTTGTTGGCGCTCGTCTTGTCACTTTTGCCATGGGGACTGATACGGCGGGCAGCGGTCGCGTGCCAGCTGCGTTCAACGGGATTGTCGGCTTCAAGCCCACCAAAGGCACGCTTTCCTACCGCGGCGTCGTGCCATGTTGTCGCAGCATCGACACGGCCACCATTCTGGCACAGTCAGTGAGCGATGCACGGAACATCTGGCATGTGATCGATGAGTACGATGCCCAAGACGCATTTGCCAAAGACCCGCAGTCGTTGCCTCTTGTCCTCACCGACTACCGAGGCCTCCAGCAGGCTGGGTTTGTCTATGCCACTCCACCAGCGTCTGCCATGGACGCAGCATCCGTCTCGCCAGCTTTCCGCGCGGCTTTCGACGCCGCGCTTGAGGTTGTCAAGGAAATTGGCGGCAGCATGCGGCCACTGGACGATGCTACGTACAAGCCATTTGTTGATGCAACGGACCTGCTGTACAACGGAACTCTTGTGAACGAGCGTGTTGCCTGCATCGGCCCAGCGTTTATCAAGAAAAATATTGAACGCTTCCATCCAACCACCAGAACCCTGTATCAACAGGTGCTTGACCGGGGCACGAATCCCTGGGACGTGTATGCAGATCAAGCTCGTGCAGGCAGAGGCCGCTCGGAAAGCCAATTTGCTGCTGTCTGGAGGCGTGGGAGATCTTGGCGGCGTGGGCGACAGTGGCTGCGCGGTTGATGTGCTCGTGGTCCCCACGGCGCCCTTCCACCCATCAATCGCCGAGATGCAGGCAGATCCAATAACATTGAATGCCAAGATTGGTGTGTTCACTCACTTTGGCAACGTACTAGACCTGTGTGCAATGAGTGTGCCGGCTGGGACGGTAGATGGGGGCATGCCGTTTGGCGTGTGTTTTGTGTGCGCCAAGGGCATGGATGGCCGGCTGTTTGATATTGCGGCCGCGTTTGAGAGAGCCATGTCAAAGAAGGCATAGGGACCTGTATCGCAATTCGTAATCCCGTATACATATATTTATATATAGAAAGAAAGAGGGAGGGAGAGAGAGAATAAAACAAGCCCCTGCTATTGTATCATACCTCATCTAGCCTCAGTGTTTACAAGGGATAGGGATACAGGCTATTGATATCGGCAAAGAACGCCTCGCTGGCAGCCACGCCAAAATCGGCCAGAAACTCGGGCGTAGTCTGGAAAACCATGCCACCAAGGTCGTTGCTGAGCTCGCTGTCGAGGAGGTCAACACCCAGTGGCGTGCCTGAGGAGAAGATCTCGGGAACGGTATCGAGGTGCGTCGCAGGTGCAGCGTCCATCACGGCTGTGCTGCTTCTTCTCCAATATCGCCGTCTGTTTCCACTCCACTGCTGCTTCCAGTTGCTGGTGCGAAATCATGACTCCTTCCATCCTGCGGCGCAGACCCTGTGCCTGTGTCGTCTCCCGCTGCAAACTGCGGCGATCGCGATTGCGCAGACACCGACCGCCTTGCGGCCGCAGCCATCATCCGTCGTGCAAAGGGCGGCTCACTCATGTCGATGTCCTCGAGGCTATCGCCCATGTCGCGCAGGGCGGCCGTCACGAAGGGCACGCCCCGGGCACGGATACGCAGGCTCCAGCGGAACTCGTCTAGCTTCTGGCGGTAGTATTCGGCTTCATCGGCGCCCTGGCTTGTGGCCCACAAGATGGACACATAGGTGCGAATGTAGGCGAGCGATTTGGCCGATGCAAACCACCAGAAAGCTTGCAGATGCTCGGGCCGCAGCGCCTCGACAAAGCGCATCACATGCAGCAGACGGGTCTTGGCAGCTTCGCGGCAGAGGGTCACCAGCGCAGCAGCGTGTTGGTGTGGTGATTCGCCGAGTGGCGGTATGCTCTCGTCTGCGTCAAAGGGGTGAGGTGGTTTCCGAGCAAGACTCCGCACAATACAGCGGTAGACCATAATCTCCGTCACAAAGTAGGACAGGTGCAGGAATCCGTTGGAGCATAATTTCCGTGGCCGCACGGCTTCCATGCGCAGGCAGCTTGGCAGTGCCGTAGCCCAAGCCCGGAGACGCAGCGCGACGGTCTTGACGGACTCGATCGTGTGCATGCCGTCCGCCGCGGAAAAGGCTGCATAGCGGACAGGGTCGTGGCTGTAAAACGTGGCAAGGGCCTCGGCCATCACCTCGGTGAGTCGTGCCAGGTGAATAAACAAAAGCTGGCCCTTCTCCACTTCGACACGATCGTCTGCCAGGCTGCCGCGGTTGCTTCCATCGCCATCTGCCTCCTCGACAAAGTCATCAAGGGAGAGTTGCGGGATACGCCAGTGAGAGGCCTGGACATGCGATGGCCGTCCGTAAATGAGCGAGCTCCACTTGTCCTGCATCAATGTGGCCCATGCCAGCCTCTTCCTCAGGCCCTTTTCCCAGCCCGGGATGTTCCATTTCGTGCAATCGACATGGAGGCCCAGCTCTTCGGCAACAGCTACTAGCTGGCTTGTCAAAATCCACACATCACCGCCGCACCCACCAGCGCCACTGCTGGTGAAGGCACCTCGAGCTCCTATATGCTTGGCGTCCGCCATTGATGTGGCAGACCTCTGTAGCAGCAGCAGACATGCCTGGACGGTAGACAGCTTTGGCTGGTGGATGGCTGTCGTCAAGGACTGGGCCGCCAGTTGCGCCAAGGCTTCGATGTCAGGCTTGGTGTTGCTCCTGTTGTTTGGATCGCCTGCCGCACCCGGCCCCGGCCCAGCCAGCGCAGGTCGTACTCCCACCAGTCCATGGCCAAGAGGTAGACAGCCGCCAGGAGTGGCGCTGGCAGGAAGAGCGTTCGGTCACTGCGGTGGTACCGTTCGAGAAAGACACCCTTGTGCAGAATAGGGTAGCTCGGGTGCACGATGCGAAAGTAGATTTCGACCAGGCCGGGGCCGTGTGGCTCTACGAGTCGCTCGACTTCTTCGGCGTCTGCTCGACAGGAATCGCGCGACGACGAGGCACCGTCGACAAGCGCATCGAGACGGGCCAGGAATGTGACACCTTTGGCCACACGGCAGAACTTTGACGCGTCCTGGTCGTTGTGGTAGCGGTAAGCCGGGTCGATAAAGTCCAGCAGCATGTCCTCGTGCAGCGAGCCGGGGCCAATGTACTTGAAGTGCGTGGTTGGATGGAGGCCGAGAGTGAGATGTAGACGCTCGTAGCCAGGGTCGTCTGGTGGCATTAATTCATCAGCACCGTCCTCCTCCACGCGCAAAGGTACCGCTGCTGCTGTCAATGGTAGCAATGTCGCTGCTGGTTCTTGGGCCGTCCTGGTAGGCCTTTCGTACTTTGCTGTAGAGGAAAGTTGTCAGTGAAACTGGAGAACCCCGAAAGAAAGAAAAAAAAAGAAAATGAGTCCCTTACTTACTCGACTTCCACAGCGAAAAGGGCACTCTCGGCTGTCTTTGCTGTCGTGATATCGTCCTTTCTCCTTCGTTTCCGCCTCTGCCGTGGCTCGTCGAGGTACGTGCATTCGCGCTGGTGGAAAATGCACAGCACGCAGCGCTCTTGGTCCGTCTCGCGCACGCATTTTAGTTTGCGCCGTCGGCATGTGTCGCACGATCGCTCGGTGCGGGTTGTGCGGCGTGTTGGTGGTGTAATTGGCAGTGATTGACCTCGTTGATCCATGGTGAGAGGGGGCCGCGGTGGAATGCTCCTGCCTTGACAAGCGTGCGTGGTATCTCGCAAGTTACCAGCAGCTCCTTCCTTGACGCAAACGGAACACGCAGCTTGCACTTTCCCTACAAGCACAATCTCTCCGATTGTTCCTTCCTTCTCGGCAGCTGCTGTTTATCTTATCTACGACGTCAGTGCCAATACAACATCCTTGCAACTACTAACACCAAAATGGCCCTTTCTCTTACGTCGTTAAAAAAAAACACAAGGCTGTTATCGGCACACCCGTATTCGCCAGCAATCCTCGCCCGTGTGATCTTATCAGGAAGCCTGTGTGAATTTGGGGTCACAGCCAATCATAGCAGCTGTTTGACTTACACCAAAACGCTCCAAACGCGCTCGAACACTCAAGTTCCAACCGTTTGTTCCGACAGTTTGGTACTGCAGCATGAAACACAGAATGGGCAAGTACATATGCGGCAAAGGTAGTTTTATATTAGCAAGACCATTCCAAAAAAAAAAAAAAGCGCAGTGTATAGATGCTGGGTATATATACAGGAAATGAGTGCAGGGACAAAAGAAAAAGGAATAAAAAGAGTGCGGTCGTGGCCAGCTGTGCTTGCCCGAAAAAGGGGCGTCTAGTTCACCAAACTCTGCTTTATCAATCGCCCAAGGAAGCAGGAAGCCGCCCCGATATCAGCGACCTCCACCGATTTACAGTCTCTCCAGGTTGGGGTCGGTAGCCAGGTGAGCCTTCATGGCAGCGACGTTCTTGTGCGTGCCGCTATAGTCGAGCCAGTAGCCGTTGTCGTTGCGGAACATGACCGTGCTGTGGAAGCGGCGCGGCGTCGTCTTCTCGCCGCCGCGGCCGCAGACAAACAGCTCGGGCACCGGATGCGCCTCCTGCTGCGTCTTCTCCAGGCTGCTGTAGCCGACGACGGCGGGCGAAAAGTCAACGTCTTTCCAGGCGGCGGACCAGCTGGTGATGGAGTAGGACTTTTCAAAGGGCTCGCAGGTGTGCAGTGTCTGCTTGCGGCGGACCATTTCGCGCACAATGGCCAGGTGGATCTCGGTGCCCTCGGGCGTGAGCATCTCGTTGATCCCCTTGCGGTTTTGGCTGGCAATCTCGTGCAGCGGCGTCTCCTTGCTTAGGTGGAAGCGAGACGAGGAGTGGGCCATGGCGTTGTGTAGGAAGCCGCCGGCTTCGGGGCCCGATAGCTTGGGGGTACGGCCACGGACTGTTTTTTATTTTTTGTTAGTGAACAGCTACAAACATTTCTTTCACTGGAAGAGGATGAAAAAGTAGGGGGAGAAGACTCACGGTTGACCGACTGAGACAGGCTCAAGGTCGTGGGGCCCTTGTGGATGCGCGCGAACTTGCACATGACGGCCGAGATGACGTCGTTGTCCGAGATGCCAGGGTCACCGCCGTTGGCCTCGAGCTGCTTGACGATGCGTGCGCGCAGCGACTTGATCAGGGGCATGGGCAGGAATATAACGTGCTCCTGCTCTTCCTTGTTAAGGACCAGGTCCGGGATAAAGCCGATGAGAACAAAAGACGTACTCGCCGGTGCCGCGCACGTGCATGCGGCCCTTGCGGCCCCGTGCCTCCTCCTTGCTCAGCTGTGACCACTCCCGGCCCTGAGGTAACGGGTCCTCGTCATCATCGGCTGCGGCGCCTTGCCAGCCAGCACGTTCATCCAGGCGCGTACCAGGCTGGCCGTGCCCAGCTGGTCACACCACGACGTGGGGTAGGCTGATGGCCACAACGGTAGCGTCGTCATAAAGGGTCAGGTGGAAGTACAGGATAGGCGCGTCCGCCGGGCTGTCGTCGAAGTCGAAGGGCCACGAGCTCGGGCGAAACTCGGCGTCGTACGTCGGGATGGCCGGCAAAAAAGCAACGCCGCTGTCGTCACACAGTCCTCAGGCACGGGCTTCCGCATGAGCTGAGGCGCGGCCGCGTCGATGGACCCGGACTTGGTCTCAGTGCTCCACTCAAAGAGCTTGTACTCGGATGCAGGCTCGAACGTCTGCGGGACCCGGTACTCGTAGAAGCCTGTGGCATTGTCGAGATGCAAACGACCCCCGAGTCTGCGCCAGTGCTCGCGGATCAGCGTATCGAGCGCAGTTTTTCATGCCATCCGTATCGAGGCGGGCCTTTACGACAAAGAATGTGCGGGTGCGGATGTTGGGTATGGGCCGGATCTGGTCCGTGAGAGGGATCTTGATGGTGTCCATGGCGGGCGGTAGGGAGGGCGAAGGGCGTCTGTAGGTGACGGAGAAGACAAAGAAACTAGTAACAAAAAGAATAAAGACGACAAGGTAAGAGACGAGTGAAACGTAGGGGGGAGACGAAAGAAATAGGTTTCTAGGTCTATGGAAACAAATGGCAGTAAGAAGTCAGGAAAGGTTTTCATCATAAGGAAACAGGTGGAAAGAGAACAAGTCCAGGGCTGCAAATGAAAATGAGGTAGAGAAGGACGAAAGAAAAATTAGGAGTTGGCGCGGAAACGGCGTACCTGGAAGCAGGGAAAGGGAAACAGTAAATATAAGAACCCAAAAGCAGGACAAAAGCACAAAAGAGGAAGAAGGAGCTGGCGATCAATGCTACGCGGCAGGCTACTCACTACTTTGTATATGGGCTTGCTTACTTTCCATCAAGATTCTTAGTATCTCAACACCTTGGGTTTGCCGCTCCTTGGATACCAGCAGTCCGTTTGGTCTTTCTTACCCTGGAGCCCATCGTCGGCTCTTTCATGAAAATAGGAGAAGCAGAAAAAGGGTTCTGCAGCTGATGCAAATGACGGCATATTCCGTCATACTAGATTTGACACACAGGAGAACTGGTTGTCGGTGTTCGCATATTGTTAGACTTTATCAAAGCTTGCCTCTTGTTTTCGTCTCGTCCACTGCCAGAAGAAGACGAGCAAGTGGCTCACGGTACAAATATCAGGAGCCAGAGTGTTTACAGATAACTCCACGACCAGGGCATAAAAGGCTGAGCACAGAGTCTTGATTCAGGAAGCGAGGTCTCAAGCTTGGAGCCTGCCTTCCACTTAAGCTCTTCATCCTATCAATAATCCACCACTAGAGTCGAAGCATATTTGACGGCCATGAGGGCAACCAAGCTGTGGCAGGATCGACCGGATTCACAGGTATCTGACAAGAAGTAAGAAAAGCTAAAAAGGTTTTGAGCGTGAGAAATTAGCCACCCACTGGTCAAAACGGCCAAGCCAAAAGACGTCGCTAATATGGAAATCAGTACCCAGAACGCGGGGAAAGGGTCTGGCTAAGAATCAGCGTGAGATTTTAGTTTTCCTCAGTTCTTTTGTCCTCTCCTTTTCACCCCTTTTCGCTTTTCACCCTTCTCTGAGAAGAATGTACATGTACATGTAAGATGCATCATCTTACAAGTAGCCTCGAGGCCTATGGCGTCGAGGACTTGAGGACATCTTTGCAAATTATGTCTTTGTAAATTATATATTTATATATAGCAGTGGACAAACACAGGGCGTGAGACTAGGCCACGCTTCTTCGGTCGGCATGGCTTAAATTAAAAGGCGAAAAAAGACACTAAAATGCTGAAAATGTTGCCATGCGACACCTTGGCCTTAGGCAAAGCCTGTGTGTCTCTTTTTTCAGTCTAGATATCAGCACTACCAGGCTGGGTTAAAAAGAAACATACAATAAAAAACCCTACGTTGTTTCAAATAGCGGATGGGCTTTATCAGAAAACCTGATTACAGGGGTAGGATAGCTGCTGAGCCTGCTTTTTCACAACAAAGGGAGAAGTGTTCAGTGGGACTTTTACTTCGTAGTCTTCAAGTCTTCTTGGCGTTCACTCCCCCCAAAACCAAAAATGAACTCTAATCTTACGGCGGGCTCTCCCTTGTCGAGGTGCCCAGACTTGACAAAAAGCGCCCTCAATGTTGATTCTCTCCTCATCTCGGTGTTTACAGAGGACGCCTTCGAAACCCGTGTTCGTTCGGCTCTTTTGACCGCCGTCGCCACGCCACGTTCCACTGAGAAGCTCCCTCGTCAACTCCTCAACTCGTCAACTTCTCGCCTGGACTTCTTCCGTCCGTCGAATTGTTACGAACGAAGTCCGTTCGAGTCCCCACTGTCCAGTTTGACTACCAAAGACACAAATAGGCCAAAGGAAGGCCACATGCACTCTAGGGCGCACTGTGGCTTTGCTTTGTTTATCGTTCTTAAAAAGAGAAAGAGGAGTGAGAAAAAGACGCGGAAAACAGTTATTGTCGGCCAAGATTCAACTGCCAGCCCACGCCTACCAATTACGGCGTAGCAGCACGAGCAGCCTACCAACACAAAGGTTCAACACAGGACAAACAACAACAACTACGCCCGGCGACGACGACGACGACGAACGACGACGACGACTGCAGACTCGAACAACAGACACCACGGCGACGCCCACGATGGCCGCCGAGCCTGATACACTCCATTGAGCGCGAGTATGCGGTTGCGCTGAACCTCTGGGGCGTGGCTCTGCCTCCTCGGCCGAGCAATCGCCATCAGTGAGTACCCGGTCCCATGACGCCGGTCCATGACGTCGGTTACTTTACGTCTAATTTCTGTTGAACGCCAGTCTAATACCTGCGCCAGCCGTCAAGCTCGTTGGCAAGCTGGCTACGCCATCGTCGGCGGCAAGAAGCGCCGCAAACGGCCATTCCCTGCACAAGTACATCGCCTACGAGGGCATGCGCGACTACCAGTACGGCTTTCAACGCCGTCGGCATCCAGAACCTGCTACCATCAACGCGCTGGATGGCCAGCCATTTCGCCCGCAGCAAACCGCATGCCCTTTGCGCAGCTGCACCTGCGCGACGGCACCACGGCCTTTCGTCCTCGGCGGGCCCAAGAACCAGCTCCAATAAGGCTGGAGGCAGCAACAAGTAGTAGCCCACCTCCGTCTCCGTCTCCTCCACCGGGCAGGTCGCGCTTTGCTCATGTTCGCAAACGGCGGCGGCTACATGGCCCAGCCCTGGGCGAGCACATCCAACTGGCCTGCGGCTTCTCCGAACAAGCTGCCCGAGGCGCGCGACCGTCTACATTCTTGCAATAACGGTAGGTTCTTTGTCTCTCGGTTTTTTCTCTGTTCCTTTTCACCTTTTATCTCCTCTCTATGCTCGCTGCTAACCACAGACACAGCCCTCGTGTCCGAAACGGCAAACCACTACCCACGCCAGCTCCAGCAGGCCACCGTGCTGCTTGACTACCTCATCCACACCGAGAGCATCCCGCCCGCCAAACATCAACCCTCCATTGGCGACCTCTTGCCGGCGGCCACCTTGCCATTCAGCTGCTGCTCCACCTCGTCCATCCCAATCCCAGACCCGTACCCCGCCCTATGCCCTATCAACGGGCCACGGCATTGCCGGCTGGCCGCCCTCACATCTCGGCCCGAATGATCATCCGCCAACCAGCAGCGAGGGCCTTGTCCAAGGAAAACGAGCCAACGACGTGCTGCATGCCGCTGCCTCGCCTACTGGGCACAAAATTTTCTGGGTCTCCAGAAAGAGAACAGGAGGGAGAGCGGAGCCCCGCGTTGAACCCTGGAGCTGCAGCCCCTCACGAACGCCCGGCCACTGGTGGGCCGACCTGCCCGTCGACGACCTGTTTGTCACGTACGGAAGGACGAGGTGCTGCGTGACAATGCGGCACAGCTGTGCTCAGCGCTGCTCCTATCCCAAGCCAAAAAGAAGGAGGGCCAGGCGCCGCGCAAGGTGCTAGCCAAGGCTATGCAGGCGAGATGCACGTGCACATGGTCATGAACCGCCTCCTCAGGCTCAACGAGCCATGCAAGTCTGAACAGGACTTTATTGCGTGGTACAAGGCACAGATGGCTGCCCCGTCCCGGCCACGGCCCACGGCTTCTATGGCTGCCGCGAGAGCTCCGGCCGCAACACCGACGCGGCCGTCAATTAATAACAAATAATATCTAATCTAATGCAACATACACACATACACAACATACTCATACACAATATAGCACATCATGTACGACGTGGATATTGCCCATTTGGAGGAAGGGTTGCCTGTATACTAGACCAATAGAACTCTGTACATAACTTTCTTCATCTCAAGAGATGACCGTATACATATAATTAACCACTTCCACACAAACCTCAGTACAAGACTTAACCCGCCCTCGCTTTTAGATCCACTACCAGATGCAAGTGGCAAGGCTGAAACGAAGTCTGCACATAGAATCGTGGGTGTATTGTCTAACACGCCAGACTACTGCAGCCCTACCCTTTGCTGACATTGTCACCTGACTACGTAAACATGCACGTCAATATCACATCTCCTCGTTCAAGATCGGCGATCATGTTCTATGGATGATTCACAGGGTAAACTGCTTTGGTGATACCGCTGTGAATGCATCAGAAAATAGAAATCGAGATGAAAAGGGAATAAAAGATCCTACTGAAACTAAACAATAAAGCAATTGCAAGCCTTAGCAAACAAACGAAATTCCAAAGAGAAATACCAGTGGCAGCCGGTGACATCACAAGATTGGGCCGTCCTATCGCGGCTGTCGCACTTTTCTCTGGCGGTTATTTCCGGCGGACGTTCGATGGTTGCCGGCGGCCGACTAAGCACCGAACTAACACGGCTCGTCAGGAACAGAAAGTGGGTCTTCAGTTTTCCTGTCCCTTTTTTTTTTGTGCGCAGCGGCTTGGACGGGACTCCCTTGATCGGCTGGGACCACGCGCGTGACTGCGTGAAAACTAGATAGAAGGCGAGAAATATCAAAAAAAAAAAAGTTTGCAGTTTGATGGCGCGGCTTAAACATTCAGTGTATGTTTTGCGCCAATGCCGGCTAGCTTCGGCGCCCGCGTTTATTCCCGCTCTGGTCTTCAGTTTTCCTGTCCCTTTTTTTTTTTTTATTTTTATTTTTATGTTTTGATTTTTTGCCAGCGGTGACGGAGCCTCTCTTTACGCCATCGTCCCCATACGCCCCAATCTTTGTGAACTACCCCCTCCCCCTGATTCCACATTTTGCCTTGTCCGTCTGACACTGGACAACGACAAACGACAGCCAACGTCACCTCTTTCTACGCTTTCCACTTTCTAGACTTCCAGAGTCGTCCTGTGAGCTGTGAGCCCAGTCTCTCTTCTCTCACGTCCAATTTTATCCCAGCCGCCACAATCCCCTCTACACCTCCGACAATGGGCTCCATGCCGACATCGCACTTTGCGGGCCTCGTGGCACCGCCGCGGGACGAGATCTTCGAGCTGCTCGGTGCCTTCCGCCGGGACACCTTCCCGGACCGGGTCAACCTCGGCGCTGGCGTGTACTGCACCGACGAGGGCGAGCCGATGCCGCTGCAGGTCGTGCGCGTGGTCGAGACCGCCATGTTTGAAAACGCCGATCCGCACCGCCACGACTATCGGGCCATTGAGGGCGACGCCGAGTTCCTGGCCCTGGCCCGCGACTTCACCTTTGCCGCCGACTGTACCGCCGACGCGCATCACCTCGGTGCAGACCGTGTCTGGCTCTGGCGCCAAACCACGTCGGTGCGCGCTTCCTGGCCGACACCCTGCGCCCGCGCCGCGTGTGGCTGTGCCAACCCGACCTGGGCCAACCACGAGCTCATCTGGGAGACCGTCGGCGTGCCCATCCACCAGTACCCTACTACAAACGCCGACACGCGCGCGTTTGACTTTGAGGGCATGATGGCTACGCTCGAAGCCCAGGCCGAGGCCGCGCGACGTCGTCCTGCTGCACGCCTGCGCCCACAACCCGACCGGCTCGACCCGACGCAGGAGCAGTGGAAGGCCATTGAGGGCGCTGTGCCAGCGCAAGCGCCTGTTCCCCTTTTTTGACAATGCCTACCAGGGCTTTGCCTCGGGCGACCCCGACCGCGACGCCTGGGCCATCCGCCACTTTGCCCAGCTGCAGCAGCCGCAGCTCGAGATGTGCGTGGCCCAGTCGTTTGCCAAAAACCTGGCCTCTACGGACACCGCGCCGGCGCGTTCCACGTCGTGGCCGCCGGCGATGGCTGCACCGAGGCCGCGCGCGACGCCGTCATGGCCAATTCTGGCCCAGATCATTCGGTCCGAGTACTCCATCTCGCCGCGCTACGGCTCCGACATTGCCAAGACGGTGCTCGGCAGCAAGGCGCTAACGGCGCAGTGGTACACGGAGCTGCAGACCATGAGCAGCCGCATCATTGCCATGCGCCAGGCGCTGTACGACGAGCTCGTGCGCCTCGGCACGCCCGGCTCGTGGGTGCACATTGTCGACCAGATCGGCATGTTCTCCTACACCGGCCTGACCTATCCCGAGGTCAAGTACCTGCGCGAAAAGTACCACATCTACATCCACTCCTCCGGACGCGTGTCCATTGCTGGCCGTATGTATCCGTCTCCAATCCTCTGCCACCATCTTGAATGTGTCTTTCTGTCTTCTTTTGCTTTACCTAACACGCCATAGTGAACACAAAGAACGTCAGGTAACGTCGCCTCTGCGATCCACGCCGTGCGCTCCAACCCGGCTGCCGTGCCCAGCGCATGAATATGAAAACAAATGCGAGTGGGAGATATCAATCTCGTTCCCTCGTCCGTTTAAAAAAGCGATATTAGCTCTTTTTGTCCTTTCGCATCAGCTGGCGCTCTTTTCTTTGTTTTTCGTCGTCTTGAGCACATAAATGTTCTTTTCCTTGTACATACATACATACAAGCGGTTCTCCACAACCGAAACACGCATCATTTATTATAACGCTTCTGCTGCCCCTGCCTCGTCATAAACGGCAAACATAACTAGGTGCATATAAAATGCAGTATCTCCAATTACGTCACCCGAAATTTTGCACCGCAACCGTAATACGGAGTAGATATATACGTACTCTGTACTCTGAAGTCAGCGTCTCAGGCACTGGTCAGATGCATGATACCACTTATTATCCACCCTGTACCTGAGCCAATAACATGTAATATGGCTCGTCTGCGGTGGAGGCTAGCCACTTCAACATAAGCACAGATCGACCGTCCACAGATGGGATTACTTGCGGGGTCCATGGACACGGCTGACTTTAACCTCGATTATTTAACATTTTGTAAACGACCATCTAGATCTTTGCCATTCTGGTCAACGTCTCTTCCTCCACTGCCCTGGCGGGCCTTTGTCTCACGTCGACATTCGTTCTCACTCATCCCGGCGAGCTCGCCCTCTCCATGATGAGCAATAGGAGAGCCTCAAACACAGGCATTGCGGGCACAAACACGGGGCAGGCAGTAGTTATAGATGCCTAGACTACGGTATAACAGGCATCGAAATATCGGAAGGCAAATGGCAGAACATGTTTCAAATTTTTCGTACCCTTTTGGTTGTACCTGGACTCCTGGACTCCAGGACTCCTGGAGTAGGTTTGTTGTCTCAACCGACACCCATGTCTCACGATCGCTCCTTCCCCTCTCGGACAACATCGCCTGCGTTCCCCACCTTCCCTTTTGCTTCACCCAGCCCTGTCGCTCCTTCCTCTACTACCAAAACAGCAGGCAGGCAGCAGCGCAATACTCTTTAAGAGAGCGCAAAAAAATTTTTCTTTTCGTTGGATAATTTACATCTCTGTACTTTTCTTCCGCTTTCTTTCCTTCCTTTCCTTCTTCACTGGAAACAGTTCATCGGGTTATTATTTTCGTCAAGAGAAGCAATAAACTGGATTGGATATATGAAAAATAAATAGAGCACTTCCGTTTGTATCTGTACATCTGCCATGTTCTCACCCCCCTCGCCTCGCCTTCACTTTCGGTTCCGTGTCTTCTTGTTTGGCAACTGCTGATCCTCCTCTTCCTCGTCGTGGCCCTTTTTCAGGTCCTCCTCGAGGCCCCATTCCTCCTGGTCGTACCAGTCCTCGCCGTCCGACATGTCGCGGTTCGGGCCACTGTGCGCCTCGGCCTTGGCCCACCGCAGCACCGTGTGCCGCAGCCGGTCTGCACGTAGCAGGCCCTCGTGCAGCCGCTTGGTCCCGCGCGACACTCTTCCTGCTTCTGCACCCAGAGCTGTAACAGCCGCCGCACATCCTCGGCCTCGGTCTCGGGCAGGCCCAGGTTGGGTTCTGGATGGGCAGAGCGGGGTGCCAGGAACAGTGGGTGGATGAACCCCTCATCGCCGCCCTCTGCATCGCCGATCTGGCCCGCTGGTGCTGGTATTAATGCGCGCTCGTCAGGCTTGTTCTGGCCGTCTGTGTCTGCCTCGTCGCCGGCGTCGGGCATGGCCGCGTCTGTTGTCTACCGCGTCCACCGCGCCGCCCTTGCTCTCTTTCTCGTGCCGGTCGGTCGATGACGATGAAGCATCAGCGGCGCCGTTCTCAATCAGGCCACTATTGCCGCGCTGCTCGGTGCCGTCGCGCGCTGCGGCCAGGCGCGCCACGAAATTGTCGTCGAATAGGTCGGCGTCGTTGGGCGTGACCATGAGTCCGCTGTCGACCCAGATGTGGTCGCCACAGAGCTTGATCAGCAGTGGCTTGACCTTCCACAGCGCTGCGCTCTCCTTGTGCATCCAGTTGCAGCCTTGCGTGGCCAGCTCGGTGAGGGCCTTGTTCGCAAAGGGACGGGATAGGGTAGGGTGGTTGGGGAGGTTGGTCACGGCGGTCAAGGGTGCGAGTAGGTCTATCGTTGTCAGCGTAAATAGGAGGGTGAGTGGCGAGCACAGCGCTCGCGAAGATGCGATGCAGGTTTCTGCGAGGGGAAGAGAGAGGGAGAGAGGGAGAGAGAGAGAGAGAGAAGAGAAGAAGAAAACTTACGCTCCAGTTGGATACCGGCATATGGGTTCTCTTCGGCCGCAGCAGTCTCAGCCTCTTGAAGAGCGGCGTCGTCCTCGTCATCGCTGTCTATCTCGTACCCTTCGTCGTCAATGAGTGGTGGGTTGTGGCTGATAATGTCTCGCTGAAAGCCCTCGTGCTCTATCGTCTCGGCAAACACCGTCAGGCCGTCGGCGGCGCCCAGCTGACCGTGGCGGACGAAGCGCGCACGGCGCTTAAGCTTGCTGCCGCGATTTGTGCTGTGCTCAATTTCGGAATCGGAGTCGGAGTCTATTTGAGGGGGCAATGCAAGCGTCAAGGTCAGCGATCAGTCACCATTGTCACTCTTGCCATTCTTTTCACCACGTCTTTCAAAAACCAGCCAAGTGACAAGACTCACCAAAGGACCGCCGCTTGAGGGCCCGCTGGAGACCAATCACGGTCTCCAGGAAGATAGCCTGGTCGCGTGCAGCCATCGCGACGATTTGATTGTCTGAAGACAAACTGCCTTGTGAGGTAGGAGGAGGAGGAGGATGAGAGTCGAGAGCTCGAGACGAAACAAGAGCGCGGTTCGGTTTCGGAGGGAAGGGCGAGTCGCGGTCGAGCAGGCAGTGCGCGGGCGAGTTCAAAGGCTGATGCGGTGCTGAAGAACAATATTCCTCCAGTCTCGATTGTGTATGTGTCGGGGAAGCGACCGGGCCGTCGTTTTGCTCGGCGGTCAGGTGAGGAGGAGGGGAGCGTTTAAGCAGGTGGGAGTTGGTTGCCAATCGCTGGGACGCGGCTTCCCACTTTCCTCTCCCCCAGCCCTGCGATAGCCTGCTCCTTTTCTGCCGTTCCTCTAACTTGCCCAGCCTTTGGGCTCACCGCCTTGGTGGCTTCGACGCAGCCACGCTTTTTATTGGCTAGGAGCTCATGTCTATGTGGGGCACATACGTTTGTAGAGGTATCGTTGGATATACAACCAACTGGGCGGTTCTTCGGCGGGCACGGCAATGTACTGTTTATTTGACGGCTTGGGACAGCTCTTGCACACTAACTCCGCTGTCGATGCCCACTGAACAGCCCAAACCGGTGACAGCATCGCATTGCGCCAGACTCTCACGAAGCAAGACCAGTGTAGTCGGCTGCGAGCTGAACAAGTGAGCTGGCACGACAGACATATAAACCAGAGACACAGCAGCCATCCGATGGCCATTCCCTGCTCCACAACCGACATCCTCCAGCTCCCGCCCCTATTCCCTGCCCCTCACCGAAAAGCTACGACAGCAGCATCACGATATTTTGGGCCACGGCGACGACGACGACGACAGCGACTTCGGCGGCAGTGTGCACGAGAGGGTTAGACCCTACAACAAGGACTAGGTGGCTGCATAATACACACGTCGGGTCCATTACGGGACGACGCCGTCGACAACATGAACGCGTATCCCATCTACAGCCTGACCCAGAATATCCCGTTGCTTGTCACCATCGGTCTGCCCACGGAGAGCAATGGCGACAGCGACGACACGAGCGCGTGGACTCTGGATGCAGACCTGAAGGAGCAGGCTACGCTGCTGCGGTCCGAGGCTACCGGTGCTGGCCGGCGAGCAGGTCGCCGAGTTCGGCCGCTACATCACGGCCGGCGATGTCTCGGGCCCCTTGCCTCCCGGACAGCCATCATGGCGGGGCCGAGCCAGCTCACAGCGCTACCGGTTCCTGTATTCGGTCGGCCAGAAGGGTGCGTTTCATACATACCGTCTTTCTTTCTTCCTGGAGCCCTGCTAACATCAACAGACATACTACTTCCCGCCGCGACGCGCCCCGCTGCCGAGAACTTTGAAGCCTCCGATCCGCAGACGTCGTCCTTCACTCACCCTTTTCTCCGCTCAGCCCTCCTGCTCGCTCTACCCCGATGGCAGTCATCGACAGCAGCTGGATCCAGAAACACCAGGAGATCTGTGCCCAGCGTCTTCCTCTGCTTCTACACCCTGACGACCGATGCGACAACCGCCACGCTGCAGGACAACAAGATCAAAGCAGACATCAGCGCATTCCGGACAGCCGTGCAGCAGTCGGGCTACCGGTCACGCGTGGCTGTCGGTGTCTTCGTCCCGTCAACAACCGATGCGGACGCGCAAGAGCGTCTCGAGAACATCCGCAAGGGCAGCGGCACCGACACGAAACACTTCTTCGCCATCCCGTGGCTACGGCTGCGGCCGGCGCACCCGGTCGATGAGCTGCGCCGGGTCGCCGAGAACATGCTCACCAATGTAATACACCGTGGCCATGGACTACTACCGTGAGCTGGGCCGTCACACGCGGAAGAAGCGCGGCCGCGGTTCGGCGCCCCAGCCGTCGGTGCCACCCACCAGCGGGACCTCCCAGACGCTGTCCCTGGCCGGCTGGCACATCCGCTACGATGTCAAAGCGGCCGTGCTGGCCGAGTTCCGCCAGGAGACCGATGCGGCCCTGCGCCTGCTCGACCAGGCGTACGAGACGCTGCTGGGGCCCGAGGTGCTCGCCGAGACGATCCGCCGCACTGGAGCCCGCGCTGGAACGAGGCACGGTTGCTGGCCGACACGCTGGCGATCCGCAGCCTGCGGTGCCTGCTCATGGCCGGCCAGTACAGCGCGGCGGTGCGGCGGTGGACCATATACCGTGACCGCCTGCGCAGCCTCTGGACACGCGCGGGCGCGGACCGCCAACTATGGCTGGCAGGCGTGGGAGGCGCGCTGGGCGGTGGTCATGGCCGACCTGATCCAGCGCGTGGGCGTGCCCGAGCTGGATCTGCGCAACGGCAAGGAGATTTTCCTGCTGCCCGAGCGATCCATGATCGCCGAGCGGCTTGCGCCCTGGGAGTTTCTGCACCACCGCGGCTACTGGTACCGCATCGCAGCACGCCACACGGCGGCACGGCGTGCCTTGGCTCATGCCATCCCGAAGACGACCGCCGCTCGCCAGACTTTTCGCCGGCGTCACAGATTGCCCACCGCGCGTTTTCGTACGATGACTACATGTGCCGCCGCCGCACCAGGAGTACCCACTGCCCGGGCAGAACCCGCACGTCAACCACTCGCTGCCATTGTCAGTTATCTGGAGTTGGCACGCAGTGAATTTGCTCGGCGAAACCAGGCGCGGATGGCCGCCGAGGTCGCGCTCGAGTGTGTGGCCGCGAGTACGTGGCGACGCAGCAGTGGAAGGCGGCCGTGGACCTGCTGGCGCCGCTGTGGACGTCAAACGCGGCGACAGGCTGGTCCTCGTGGTTTGACGTGCGCGAGGAGCTCGCTTGGACGCTGCGGGCAGCTGTTGCCGAGCTCGGCCAAGGGCAGCAGCGCAATGATCTGCTGGTGGCCATTGACTGGGAGCTGCTGAATGCGCAGTACACGCGGCGGACCAACTGGTCCTATGACGTTTCCAAGACGGTGGCCGCCGCGTCGGGTGGTGAGGAGGGCGAGGCTGCGGAGGGCGAGGCTGCTCCCACCAAGCTGCCCAAGGGCGCGTCTGCGCCCTCCTTTTTGTCTACATCGTTTGTCTTCAAGGCCGGCGAGGAAGGCCGGCGAGACAGCCCAGGCACAGATCTCTATCGGTCAAATGCGCATGCACAATCCCCGCCAATTGTCCTAGACGAGCTGCATCTACGGTTTAGCGGCAGCATCAAGCCAATCGTTCTGCGGCACGGCACGGACGCCAAAGCTGCACCATCCAGGGACCGCATAGTTCACTCTGTCGTCCAGCTAGAGGAGGAAGAAGAAGAAGACACAGTCAGAGGCGAAAAGGATGCCGACGAGGAGGACGACGACCACGGAGAACGTGTCTCGGGCATGCATGGATCGGCAGATCTAACTTTGCATCCGCAGTCGACTCTCGTACTTGAAGTCGCCATTCCCTTGCGGACGCCGGGAGATGCAAAGGCCGTTTCTGCCAGCTTGGTGTACCGGTGTGCATCCTACTCGCTGCAGCTGACGTTGCCCTTGGCATCCCATATTGTTGGCAGCGGTCGGGCCAACTCCACGGCCCGACATGGCTCTTGCCCGTGCAAGTGCCCGTGTAGCGGTGCCCCGGGCCGACAGCCAGGCCATCCACATCCTGCCGCGGCCACCAAAACTCGACATCCGGCTGCTGCGGGCGCCCATTGCACAGACATCCGCTGTGCAGTACTACACGAACGAGGCAATTGACCTCGCTCTGCAGTTGGTGAACGGAGAAGATGCCGATGCCAGTGTCAAGCTGGACGTGACCATGGAGGGTGGCAGCGACGAGGCTGGTGACGGTGAGAGCACCTCGCCCGGCTTCACTCTACTGGTCGCTGGCGATGAGATTGACACGGTGCCGCCACAGGCTGCACCTACGACCACAACTGCAACGGCAGCAACAGCAGCAACACCATCGTCGGCTTTGGCACCTGCACCACCGACGGCCGTGTTGCGGTCTGTGCCCTTGGGCCACATCAAGGCCGGCGACTCTGTCGCCATTGCTCTCCATATCCCGCCCGCGGCGGCGCCCATGGACCTCGACCTCACCCTCCGTGCTGTCTATCACCTCGTGAGCGACCCGGCCACGCCCATCACGCAGGAGCTTGCGTTTAAGCTGAGTCTGAGCAACCCGTTTGAGGCCAACTACGATCTACTGCCATGCTTCACCCATCTCCCTGGCCGAGTCTGTTCGACTATGAAGGCATCCTTCCAGCTGGTGCAAGCGACGGTGCTGTACCATTACAGTTACGTCTGGTGGTATTTCCGTGGCCTGACACAAGCGTGGGCTCTCGTCACACGGTATGCCTCATTTGCCACGGAAGATCTCCGTGTTTTCGACCTCGATCTCGTCATCAAGCCGGTGCCCGGTGTCTCCGTCAAGTACGTCCGTAGCGATGCAAGGAGCATTGGCGAGGCGGAGTCTAGACAGGGCACGGCCAAGGACTCCTCTGATAGCTCTGGCTCTCTCGCAGTCATCAAACCGCAGACGATAAAGGAGTCCCGATTTGAATTGGTTGTGCAAAAGGCGAGCCTCGACGACCGCGATCCCGTGCACCTCGACGTATCGTTTGTCATTACGTGGCAGCGGCTTGTTCCGCTGCCGTCGTCCGGGGATGCGACCACCCCCACAAACAACACGACAACGCTGCCGGTTCCGCAAGCTGGCATCTTTGGCACGGAGCCGCGCGTCCTTGCTTCCGTCGCATACAGCCCACTTGCAGCACCGGTCCCGTCGATTGTGCTCACGTGGCCATTGAAAACGCATCCAACCATTTCTTGACGTTTGGCCTGAGCATGGAGCCTCGGCCGAGTTTGCCTTTTCGGGCGCCAAGCTGACCACGGTGCATGTGCTGCCCATGTCCCGCGCGCGGCGACGTACCGCCTGTCCGCTGGTGCGGTGCATGGATCCGTCCGGGCTTGGTGGTTGCGCGACAAGTACTTTCAAAAGGTGCTCCGCATCCCTGCCGACAGAGGCATGAAGATGGACAAGGACGGGATTATGATCTGGTGCTCTCCGGATACAGACGAGGACGAGGACGATGATGGCAAAGGCGAAGACGCGAGGAGGAGGCCGAGAAGTAGATTCGGGCTCGGGCATATGCGGTGGCCTCGTAATGGCCGTTTTGCTGTACACTGCATTTCAACAGACATAGACGGATAGCAGGCATGAAGCATTTTCAAATCTCAAAGGCATACAACACCCAGCAGGAACAAGATGGGTAATATGGAAATAGGCGTGATTCAAAAGAATATGCATTGCAAATATCTAACTGCCTCTAGCCATGCCGAATATGCTCTTATCACGGCTCTCTACAAAAACAAGGTAGCCTCCACTCTCCTCTCACACGTTTATACTTATTTTACAACCTTGGCTTCGGCTTTCTTGGCAATGAAGCTGTCCCACTCCGCGTCAATGGTCTGCTTCTGTTCGTCGCTTGCGCGCGCCCACCATGCGGCCTCGAGCTCGCGCTCCTCCTCGCGCCACAGGCCCAGCTCTTGGCCAATCCACGACGCAGCGTGCTCCGCACACACGGTGGGCAGGTCCATGGCCACGAGACTGGCACCGTCTTCTCGAGCAACACCTCGCGCACACGGCCCGCCGTCTCGCCGCCGCTGCCACCGACACCCACGCCCGTCAGGTTCATCTTCTCCTTGCGCAGCTCGGGCGTCGACATGCCGCTCGTCCCGCCAAAGATGTAGCACACACCGGGGCGCAAATGAGGCAGCTGAGCCGCCGTGTTTGGCACCTCGGGCCGGTAGAGCTTGCTGGACCCAAACCCAGAGATGCTCACATTGCTGACGTCCGGCAGCCGCTGGCGGTTGAACACACGGCGGCCCGTCTCGAGATTGACGCCCTGCAGCAGCGGTCGCAGGAACGTGAAGACTTCTTGGTGCTTGGTCGTCGTCAGGGTGACGGGCGGGCCCTGGTCCTTGTCGGTGCTGCTGTTGTTGCTGTTGTTACTGTCGTTGCTGCCTTTTGTCACAGTCGCAATGGCAGTCGCAGGGTGCGGGAACCACTTTGACGGCAGGTCTTTGAGGCCGTACTGGATCCAGGCGTCGAGCACGCGCGGGTCCCACGCTGCATAAAACTTGGACCGGCGAACGAGGCAGCAGCGGCCTCGCGCGACGGCCACAGTTCGCGGCGCACCGCAGACAGCTCGAGCGGCGAGAAGCCAAAGGCCGGGCCAACGAGGCGGAAGTTGAGCACCGGGTCCAGCAGCCACGAGCGTGGTGAAAAGGCGGATGCATGAGCGCGAGGTTGGCAATAATGCTACCGCCGAATGAGTGGCCAATGCCTACGAGCGGCCGGGCAATCTCGCGCCGGAACGTGTTGATCATCTGGAGAAGGTCACGAGAGTGGTCGTACCAGGAGGCTAATGAAAGTTAGACGGCAAAGGGAGCGAGCGATCGAGAGAGAGAGAGAGAGAGAGAGAGAGAGAACGTACGGTCGTTTGCCCGAGGTTCGCCTCGTTCAGCAGACCGCTCTGGCCTTGCCACGCGACGTCGCGATCCATATCGCTGCGGATGCGGAAGCCATGCTGCTCGCTGATGGCCAGCAAGTGTCCCAGAGTGGCTCATACAGTTCCTATACGTGTTAGCAGGCACATTAAAAAGAAAAAAAAAGGCGATGCATGCAGATGATGCCTCACCTTTACAAAGCCATTGGCGTGCGCGGCAATGATGGTCACGTCGCCCGTGCGGCTTAGG